>JAPYZA010002417.1:0-17612 GCA_030522685.1 Eupelmus azureus | reverse complement strand
TTTTCGTATTCCTTTCTGGCTTACTGTAAAACCCTTTTTGGACCAAATCAGTTAACGATTGAACAACTCTTATCAAAACTTTCACTTACCCTGATGAATGCGTTAGGTAAAGAGAGGACGTCTCTGCCTTCGCCATCCTTTAAATACCCGTCTTACAGCCATACAACCATAGCTTCAGCGCCCTCTAGCGGCATCACGCTTCTTTGTCCTGACTTTGTTCATGATGCAATCGTTCGTAATCGGACGAATATTGTCTTGATTGGCGCATGAGGTGCTGAGTTTACGTCTTGGTCCAACGTATACATCTTCTGCGAATTCTCGTACGATGGTGCGCTCGATGAAATATGATTCTTCGGATGTTGTTCTCCGATTTCCAAAAGAATGCCATCGTAATGTCTGGACTGCTTCTCGACGGTCCGTGAGATCTCCGAAATATAATGTCGTCCACGCTAGTAGAGCTGTGCAGAAATTTTGATATGGGATATCAGATTATTTGTACTGGGTGATGGAAATAATTTTTATTAGGCTAATGAAATACTGATATTTTTAAAATGTCGCTCTGATAAAAATTTAATTCTATTGAAGTTTTTCGATAAATAGGTGCCTGTATTTTATAAAAACGGACGGGATTCGAGACAGAACTTTGAAGGTATTGGTAGATCTGGAGCATTTCGCGTCAATTCTCCCAGCGCGGCGAGTGAGCATGAAAACATATACAACTTTAAACTCGCGCTGGAGGTAAACAAATGTACGTAGAAAAAAATCGACCAAACCATTTCGGTGTAATTTTTCCTCAGCTTCTAATGGTATGGTCAAATTTTCCGAAATTTCCCATTTTCATAGTAACAAATCAAAATGTGCTATATCTCGAAAAGTGTATTTTTAATATTTTTTTCCTTAGAAAGCTGAGGAAAAATTACACCGAAATGGTGTGGTCGATTTTTTTCTACGTACATTTTTGTACCTCCAGAGCGAGTTTAAAGTATGTTTTCGCGCTCACTAGCCGCGCTGGGAGAGTTGACGCGAAATGTCCCATATATCTATATAAGCTTTTCTGTCGCAGCTTTTCGGGCAATCTTTAATTTTGTTGAAGTTGAAATAAATAATTAGAATAAGTTTATATAAAAAAAAAAAAAAAATTTTTGAATTGTACTTAGATAAGAAAAATATACGTATATTTCAATTTAATGATATAAACTAGATTACGTAACCTTAATTACTAAGAAATTCTGAGCTCGTGTTCCTTCTTTTATTCCTTTCAAATATTTTTATTATACAGTTTATCTATAGTAAGTTTTTAAATGAGATTTAGAGGTATTAGGAAAACTATTAATATTTAGAGATTTCTTTAATCAACTTTAACTTATTAGACTAATTTTTTCAATACGAATTAATTATATTACTTCAACTATTTTAAGCAGGGGTAAGGGCAGTAGATATAATCTGTTGTAACGTTGATCCTTTAAGAAACCTTTTTAAAAACATTTTGTTTCGTTGAAGATCATTTCCAATTCTTTTCAAAATTTATCATATCTACGAGTAATAAAAACTCATTAACTTTTATTTATTAGTATTTACTTGTACATCAATAAAAAAAGTACCTTCTATGATATAATTTGAATAGGCAGTGCTGAAGAATAAGAGTATGATAAAAATTGTAATACTTCGGAATAGATGCAGAAAAATTTGCTCTTTACAGTATTTTCTGCACATGCAACAAGTTTCTTTTCGTATTTATAAACATATTAAGTTAGAACAATGTTAAATATTTCAATAATAAATAAGAACTTTTAATTATTCAGTTATGTACATATGTAGCCAATTTAGTGGACGTTATTACTGTTTGAAGAAAAGGAGTTACAGTTCTATTTTTATAGTTCTACTTTTTATTTAATAAGAATGAAGTATTTAAAACTTTTACTATCCTCAAGTGTTTAGCACTTTTAAGACTTTACTTTGTAAATTTATTAGTGATTATATACTAACATATGCATAGCTATGTACAGCTATACATCCCCCTTAATAGGATTTACAATGTAACTTAATTGGTTTTAAATAAATGCATAAATTAAAAAAAGTGTTTCAAAATCAGGACGAATCTTTCCAACCATCTCCATCTGCTAGGTCTTCTTACAAACATACATGCAACTCTAGTTGAAAATTCTACGTGTTCTTTATCGCAGTGTCCCGAGTTCAGGCATTTTTTCTTGGCCGTCAGCTCTCAGCACCTGTAGTTTTTGTAATTGCTTGCTATAAGGCTAAAGCGACACGTCGCTCAAGATTTCATTTCAAGAGGAATGAACGTATTTTGTGACATCTGAATTACGTGCTCAGTATTTGCTTGAGTCGAATTATTATTAAAGGGATCACAATTTTATCAATGTTAGTTTTCTTTGCTTACTTTCGATGTTTTATTATTATTCTTCTCAATACCTTTGACCAAATTACTTGATTATCTTTCATTTACTTTGAATATTATTAAAAATTAATTCAATTATTAACTATATATGAATATATAATTCTTAGTTTTCTATAATTAAAAATATTTTAATAAATTGTATATCTGTGTCTTCCTATGATATCTGTATTTTTCATGTATTTGAGAAATTGATTTTTAAATATTTAAATGTGCACTCGAGGTCAAAAGAAACAAATTGAAGTCGAATCTAATTTAGGTATTAAATACCGATACAATCATGGCCATATCTTTGAGATAAAATGATTTGTCTTGCTGCAACATAATGGAAAGAAAGAGTTATACGAAAAATGGATTCTCTATCAACCTCACTAATACGATAAAAATTCGATTTTCAAAAAATGGATTTTTCCGTAATCTTGGAAAGTTGCACGTGTAAATTACGTTTTTTATTTAAAATTAATTATTTACAATAAATATTTGTTACTCTTAAGAATGAAAAGAATTAACTTATTTAGTTTTTTGAAATTGTTTAACTATATTTTTATGTCAAGTTGTAAATTTTATATAATATAGTCAATTGCTTTCCCGCCAGAAGTAAATTGATAACGAAACTTTGATAGCTTAGGTCATTTTTAAGTTACAGAAATTTCTGTTACTTTAATTTGTTTCAGCTTATTTTTTATTGTATAGAATTTACGAATTGATAAAAAATTGAAAAAATGTTTTTCTAAACTGCAACATTATTTGAATCTTTCAGAGATAGTCTCAATTAAATATTTTTTGAAAAATTGTATACGATTTCAAAAGACTATTTAAAAACTTTTCGGAGATGATTCTGACCA
Source organism: Eupelmus azureus (assembly GCA_030522685.1). Classification (NCBI taxonomy): domain Eukaryota; kingdom Metazoa; phylum Arthropoda; class Insecta; order Hymenoptera; family Eupelmidae; genus Eupelmus; species Eupelmus azureus. The sequence continues at coordinate 14,351 of JAPYZA010002417.1, read as the reverse complement.
ATTGTTTCAACATTGTATTACATTGATAACATAAAGAGAAAATTTTTTAATTTTTACATTTGTATTTTTTATGTCAATGAGGAAATTTCTATAACTTAACTGTTGGACAAAACTATTGCACCGGTTGTTAGACTGGTAGTGTGTACGACTAAATAATAAAAGTTTACCATTTATATAAAGTTATATTCAAGTTTATTAATATTTTTATTAATTTGTAGGTTCGATAATCCCGGTGGAAATGAGGACGTAGAAACGTATGATGATTATAATAATTACAAAGAACCGCAAAACAAAAATGGTGATCTCCACCTTGAAGAAGGAGAAGACGAGCGTGAAGGAGCTGAAGGTAAATACATTTTTTAATATACTATTTATTTTATATTTAACAGTTATAAATAACTTCACAAAATTATCTTTGATATTCTGTTCTAGATGAAGATGATTACATGCACAACAACATGAATGCAGTCAAACACGAGTAAAATTTTGTTTGCTACATAAAGGTATTTAACAACTTATAATTTTGAAACATGATAAAATATCGTAATTTACAAAATTCATGACTTTGATAATTGTACACAGCAATGCGAAAAGTTGCAATTCTTAACTTATTTAAACTATATAAATAAATTTAGTCTTTTTTTAACTGTTGCGTTCTAAATATAAACAAAAATTTTACGTTTTTGCCATTAAGACAAATTTGATTTCATCAAAATATATTTCTGGTACGTAGTATATTTTAATAAAAATATACAAGTTACGATAAAGATATTTTTTTAAGCAATGAAAATCGTATCTAATTGTCCGGTAATAATGAGAGTATAACGGTTTAATAAAACAATAACAAAATAAAAGATTCTTTAATTATTTTAAATCTCAACCTGGTTTAATTTTTTATCGCAAACTTAAATAAAGCTTCATAATTATAGAAATGTTTTATTTTACTATATATGTGTCTTTCTGTAAAAAGGTATTACTTTTATAATTGATTTGAGAAAGAACATATGTTTAAAACATCTGCAAAATAAACAAAGATTCAAAATCGTAGCAATCAGTAAAGTATATTTCTTTCTAAAACATCCTTGTAACGCAATTCCAAGTTCAACAATACTATGTATTTTCATGATAATTTAGTTACAGTTATATACAACAAATTATACATATATACTTTCAAACAATCAATTCTAATAAACAAATGCATCATTTATGTAATTAAATCTAATTAATCGTCAAAAATTGAGTGAAAAAAAATTAAATTTTTGTAAAGTTTATTAAATAAATTATTAACATAACAAATATTACTTATATTTTTCAGAATCTGATGGCAGTGTTTTAAATATTAATGAAGAATTGTAAAAAAGAAAAGGGATAAGCAGCTCGAAGATTTTTACTAACAGCAACTCTATTTTTACTTAATAAGGACAAATTACCAACGCAAATTGTACTCGGAGAGAAATTTTAAAGTTAATATTGTAATTTTGGTGGCAGAAATTACTATATTTTAATGGTACTTTGAGACATACTTTTTTAGCAAAAGTTAATTAATAAAGTGAATTAATTTTCGACTCGGAAAAATATACCTAGAATCAAATGCGAATCTTTCATTTAAAATTTCGAAACGACTCCTAACAAAAATAGTTTCTGAAAATTAATAATAATAAGTAATAAACAGGGATAATGATTGATAATCATAATACGTGGAAAATTGATTAACAATGTATGAAAATTTTGAAATTTTTTATCACTTTTATTATTTCTTTTGTAAAATTAATAGTTTAAATAGTAATATAACGAAAAATCTACAATCTTTTCTGAATAATACAGAAAATAAGAGGCCAGTAGAATGATTATAACATATAAAAGAGTTTATGAATTATTAAAAGTTTTCTATAAGATATATTAATAACAAAAATTTAATTTACACAATTATATTTTTCATTTATGATTTTTTGAAAAAAGTATGTCTCTCATTTTTTACCGAAATTAGAAATTATTAATATGCGATTTCTTTCCGTGTAAATGGAAGAAGTAAGAAGATAAATTTGGGATCATATTAGATTTCCCAAAATGATACAGAAGAAAAGAAAATATATAGACTGTATTTTTTTAGACTAAAAAATAATTACCCCTCGACATAGGCAAGCTCACGTGCGGATTTCTTAAGCACTTATACTTAAGAGAGTTCCAAAATGTTTTTGGAAATTTCATTGATAGTATGTCGGCGTGATTATCAAGATACTGTAAATTACAAAAATCAATGCTGATAATTAAGAAATGTTTAATAAACAAAGCGTTTGGCGCTTATTGACTGCCATAATTGTGTGCAAACAGTGTGATTTATGCTAGTTAATATGATATGAACTAATTTTGGTTACTAAATTGAAGCTTTATTATTTTCAAAAGTATTATTTATAATTTTTAAGGAAAAAGCAATTTTTTGTGAATTGTACACAAAATTTAATTGAACTTGATCAAAATTTTTAAATTGTTATTTTTTATTATTTTTCATCCTGATTATATTTTTGAAGTAATAGATTGTATTAGAATTTCGATATTTTTATTAATTATCAGTAATTAATCTTTAAGTTATTAGATCCAATTAAATTTTAATCTTGTGTGCAGACTATTGTTATTTTTAGAGGTTCAAAGCTTTTGGAAGTACTTGCCACAATGGTAACAGCAATATATTTATTAATTTATAAGCAATTATTTTTAAATTAATTTAGGTACATTAAAGACTGCTTTATTCTTATTTAAAATTTCATACTTTTCTTGTCATATTAATTAACATGATGATTAATGAGCTAATCAAAATGTCTATATTAGGCAGAATAAAAAAATAAATAAATATTTGAAACGGAAGAAATTTATTACAAATGTCATGTAATATTTGTTATGACAATTGACTTATGTATTTATAAGTAATGGATGCGATACAAATGTACATAAAACTTTTCATAATAAAAGATAATGTTTCATCTTTATATATTTTATTTCATCTTCTTAGTATTACCAAAAATACAGACTTCATATTGCATTTAAAAAATAACTTTAAAGGCTATATCTACCTTTATTGAAACTGCAAATGAATAAACTTGTTTAATAAAAAAATGTAATTGCATTAAAAATTATAGTAAGTAAACTGATATATTTCATTTAATACTATCTTAAAACGGTATTATGCGTATACAAATATTTGAATTGTATCATTAACGTACTAGTTTTTAAAGACCTCTATAAAAAATGTAAATTATGAAATTTATTCTTTCATGAAAAATAAATTTTCCTTGAAAAATAAAGTAGTTCAATATCAAATTTCAAATAAAATATTTATTTAAGGAAAAGCTAACCATAACGCTTGAATATATTTTTAATATAAATGTCTTTATTCATCGTCCTGATTGACGAGAGCTTGTCGACCCTTTAATTTTTAGGAGAATCCAATAAATTTATCGGGTTTACCCATTTACACCATTTTTCTATAATTCTATAAAGATCTGTAAGGAATCCAATTTCGATTTCCACGTGTAAATCTTTATCCTGTTAAAATACTTAAAAGTATAAAAATATACACATGAAACGATACAAAATATACACCATTTTGTACGATTTTTGTTTTTTTTATAGCTAATTACAATCCTAGTGAATGAAAGAAACTGTATATAAATAAATATGTGCATACATTAGTTTATAGAAATTTAAGAAATGGTGTATATTTGTTATAGTTGTAAATAATAATTATAATATTTATATATTTGTATACGTTTATGTGCACAAGAGTTGTCAATTTCTCTAAATTCAACCCTTTTTTTTTGTTTTGGCTTGATGCTGATCATTAAATTTATTGAGGTATATGTTAAATATTTATTTAAATATTATTTTTATTGAAGCTTTATTGATTCGTATTTCTCTATAAAAATATTTACAATTATGAAAATGTCTAAACGTATATAGGCAAGGAAGATGTTGTCGATAATGTAGGAATCTTATTCTTTTGGTAGTTATGATAGACGCATCTAAAAACTCAGAACCAATCGCCCCATAATTTACATAATATACATTTTCTAAATATTTATACATAATTAAAAGATAATGATAATTATTGCGAATGTAACTTATCTGTATAAATTGGATGATATTACATTATTAAATTTAATGATAAAACATGTTAAAACTATTTAACTTTAAATATCCCTTAATTAATTAGGCCTATACTAGGGGAACTCTGAAAAATTTGAAACATAATGCTTTATTCCAGATATCGTAGATAGAAGTAAAAGTTTTTTTTTGGAAAATAACTTTTCTTGAACACAATCAAAGTTTAAGCAGAAAACTTATCTGATTAAAGTATTGATTATTAGCGATTAAAATAATTTGTTGTCAGAAAATTTCTACAATATGAAAGTTTTGTGACAGACAAAAAGTTTTTTAAAAACATATTTTGAAATATCCTGAATCAAATATATTATTTTTAGAAAATGGAATAGCTATAAAACTAATAGTTTATTTGTTATATCTGTAACCGATTTTTTTTCAATCTATGCGACATCTATGATACTGTTTGATGGATTTTTTTGAAAGCAGTTGTGTTAGTTTGATATACTAATGACTGCAATCAGTTGATTTTACAGTTATCAATACTAAATTATTTTTGAAAAAAAATTATTGACAAAAAATGTATGTTCTTACTTTCCGGATAATCGGAGTAAATTTTTGCTCCATTAATTTCAGAGATGTTCAAGGATCAATATTTTTTAATGTTTCATAAAATAAATTATAGAACATCTAATGTAATCATGACTATTTTTATAATTTTATCTTTTTCGCGTCATAAAATAATACAAAAATTAGTGTTACAAATAAGCTTAAAAATCCACTTTTGGCAACTTAAACAATATAAAAAATTGGGAATATTTAAGAAATATAATAAGTGATAACATTCTGTTATAAAAAAACCCTCAAATGAATATGCTTCTAAAGGCATAATTGAAATTATGAAAAATGCACGATACTATTACAAAGAAAAGTCCGTGCCTATCCAGCCGGGCTCCAGGCCTCGGATTTTAATGAAACTTTGCTGAACGATTTTTTGATCCAAGATTGATGTGTCTTGGTGTTTTGTCGAATGGCCCCTGGGATCCCAAATATGGTTAATTTAAGTATAATAGGTAAAAACATGGTTTCATTTGAATCCTCGTAACTTACTCACGATAAATAGCAGAGAATTATTTGACAATCCAGTTTAAAGTGCAATGAGCAAGTTTTCAATCAAGACTTTATATAAGTCAAACACTTTATTATATGAAAAGTTATAAACAATCAAAAATGGAACTAAATATTGCGCCAAAATTATTTTTCAACACTTCTAATTGATCCTCACCTTTTTCATATGAAACTCTACTTTTTTTCTCATGTAATTTTTTTGTATGTCCTCAAGTTTACTAAAGTATTCAAATTGAAAAAAATCGTTTAAAAAGATTTAATCCTCAAATACCTCTGAATCTAATAAGGATAAGCTAGTTAAAAACTCATCCGAGTTATCGGCAAATTCAGAAATTATGCTTATAATCTAAACCTGTTATCTTTTAAAGGTTTTATTCTGGCTTCTTAGAGAGGCACATGATTCTACTTATGTTTAAATTGTTTGTCTAAAAATAAAAAAATATACTTCAATATTTTAATAAGAGTACGCAACGCTTAAGACCAACATATTAAAAAAAAAAAACATAAAATTAATCACATCTTTAGATTTTATATATTCGATAAAAGCTGCATCTCGATTTGTTTGAGAGACAGATATCTACTTATGCTAGAATTGTTTGATTGAAAGTTGAAAACAGAAATACTTAAGAATTTTTGTTCCACATATTAAGGTATAATCTTTTCTTTAGAGAATGCTTGAATATATGTTTGAAAGATTGTTTCTTTATTTACTTTACTCATTTTTCTAAATGTAAATATGAAAATATAATTTTATTGTTACTCCAATATTTGATATTTGGATGAAAATATTGAAATAAAATTTATATTTGACATAGTGAAGATTCTAATCAGTTTAATTCGTTTTGTTTATTATTATTATTTTTTTTTTACTTAAGTCAAAAATATGAAGATTATATAGTGAATGAATAGTGTTCATATGCACACTATTTACATGAACTTCTAAATTTGAAGCACTTAAAAAAACATTCTAATGATTATACAAAGAGTACTTGTGGAAAACATTAAAAAAACATTTTTTAATTTTATTTACATAATTATATCATGAATAAAAATACCTACATTATTACAAACATCTTATTTTACTAAATATTTTGTATGAGGTCGTCATTACTTTGGCTTTACAAACATCTTTTTTTCAATATTTAAATGTGTTAAACGATTTAATGGTATTTTTTGAAATTATTTGAAGCAATTTGATCCACTAATTATTACAATGAGTTAATTTTTCAGGCATTAATATTAATTTGTTTTTAAAAAAATTAATTGAAATAAAGTGCTTCTCTTTCTTTCCGGATAACTTAAGTAAATTTGCAGTAATTCATCTGCAATTCCGTATGCAAATAGCTTTTTTGCAATACTGCGAATGAATCGTTTGTCTAGCTTCATAAAGTCATTATAAGTTCAGATATATTCAAGAGCCAAGTTTTATTTTCATATTTTGTAAAATAAATTATCAAATATTTAATGTAATCATGATATTTTTTTTACTTAATTTGAATCTCATTTTGAAAACACAACATAAATCCATACTTTTACGGTATTTAATATTAGTGAATCATTCAAAATTAAAAAAAGTATTTCAAGTAATCTAAAATTAGTAAAATTAAATAGGCTTTTATTTAAAAGGAATGCGCAAACAGTTACCTAATAATTTTTTTTAAATAATAACGAATAAATTTGTTCAGTCTGTACTTGTAGATCACATATTTTCGAGGCGACTTATTCTAATAATTATTGACACTGGCATTCCGATAAAACCAACGAAAAATATTTTTCATAATATGAACTTGACAGCTTCTAGAATATTACAAACCGTTTACAAATCTATCTATAAAATACTATTCAAACATGTGTACTTAAAAGTCATATCAAATTAAAAATAACACGGGCCACTTTTGTTCTCCCTAAAATTGCGCATTTGTTTCACGTACGACTATTCACAGAGCTTCTTGATGCACGTGTTGGTAATAAATGGAGCAGCTGCCGACTGAAGACTAATCCACGCAAATAAAAGTATGGGAAATCCCAGTGAGATTCTGTCTTGTTTATCACAAGTACGATGACTCGAAAGTATACCAAAAAGGGTCATCGTCCTAATTGATCGCAAGGTTAATTAAATTAATCAAAAAATTGTCCATCGGCAAGACGCAGAAGTTGTAAAAAATTATTACTAGAATTATTATTTTTCCAAAAGTCAATAGTATTTATTGAGCAGGTGAAAGAAGGTTAAGAGAGCTACTCTTGGGGAACTTTGTATATATATGGTTGCTTTCTCCTGTGACCTGGAGGCTCGGTGTACGGGATATACCTGCAGAGACGACATTCGAGAGGCGTTTTCTCTCCTTAGCTTACTTATATCACTGAAAACGAATAAAAAAAATTCGTCGCATATACATTGGTTGCAAATTTTTTTTTTTTAATGTGGAATGGAATGTATTTCGTAATATACTTGAACCGATATGCTTGAAAAGTTGCTTACGCTATTCCGCCCTGTAAGTAGGTAGTATTTTTGCAAAGATTTAAACGGTTTATTTGAGTCATGTAAGTTATGGGAAATTGTGTAACGTCGATATATAATATTAATACTAATGATAACATTAAAACGAAAGAGTTCCTAAGTACAAAAATTATGCAGAAATTATTAATATTTAGAACTGAGTTATATAAATATAAAGTCAGAACTATAAAAAGTTTTTATTAAAAATAAAATGTTTTTATGTACTTGTGAGTAAATATTTGTTGATTTTTTATTCAAAATTATCTTATCAAAGTTTGCATTGAGTTCACGACGATATAACCGTTTCTCGACCCATCGTCCTTAAACAGACGATGAGTTATACGTGTCAATATTATTGTTATTGAATATTTTTAGTACCGTATTATTTATTAAATAAACTTTGCCGTAATTATTTTTAAAATTATTAAGCCAGGTCAAAAAACGTGTCCGGGCAAAACCCACCTTACTCAGAATTTTACTGTCACCTGCTTTCGAATCTTTCACCAGCAAAATTCTATTTACCCTGCCGATACTTAAGTTATGATGCGCGCATATAATTATTTAAGATTTTTCGAAACGTCTCATTTAAAATACCACCTTTTATACTTAGACTTCAATGTCGACATTAGAAACATGTTCTGGAATTCTGACTAATCTCAAGCAATATACTTCTACAATACACCGAGCCCGTGCTATTATTGCTACATAGTCATACACGAGTACGATTACAATACACGAACAATTTTAACAGCACTGCCGCATTCTTTCACTTAATTGAATAGCGTAAGGTAATGTTTTGGTTTATGCGATTTAATTACAAACCGCTCGCACGATAACAACCTTCTCATATTGTTGACGCATATACGCGGCGCTAAAACAAAAAATCATTTTCCCGACTTGTCCCCTACACATCATTCTGCTCCATTAATTCATTCAAAAACTACGAAATAAAAAAGGCAAATCGTAGAAACGACAACTTTCCAATGCAAAACAGATCGGAAAAGGCGTTTCATCAATCGAAGCGCCGATTCGAAAACGCGCTCGCTACGTATATACTCTACATTGGATCATTGAAAAACATAATCACGCTCCGTCACCGACGCTCTCGCAGGAAGCCCAATAACGTACAATTTATTATTTCCATCATCATATACATACACTCACTCCATATACTCACGTGCACGTCCCACACGCACACACACACACAGCGCGCGCGCCTCGCCTAAACCAGCAAGAGCAACTATCGGTCCGTCTCTCTCATGCTGCTGCTGTGGTCCCCTCCCACCAGACCGCGCGCAGGCCGAGAACCGATGAGCTGGGCATTTCCTGCGCGAGCGAGCGAGTATAGCGCGCGTCTCTCAGTAGCTTGTCCGACGCGCACTTGAAAAGTCGACGCGAGTGCATCTGTATACATCCGTCTCTCTAAAAGAGAGCGCGAGAGTTTTAGCAGGGCTAGCGAGTGTCTCGATTGAGATTGTTATTATAGATACGTGAAAGATGGGCCGTTTAGGCTTCAACCTGGTGCGCCAGAAGGAGGGCCAGGCCAAGAGCGCCGCCAGCCTGGAGAGCGGAGGTACCGACCAGCAGAACGAGAAGAACGAGACCGTCGAGATCGGCGAGCTCATACTTGCCCTAGAGGAGAGAAATAGGACGGTCAAGAACGTGAGTTTATCCGTTTTACAGTTGGGTATATAGCGGGAATCGTGAGATGCGGCGCGTGTTTGGAATTTTGGAAAATTGAATGGGTTGTTTAACGTTGGTATACGCTGCGGGACTCAGTCGTGTCGATGGAATTTCGATCTCCGAATGCATAATATTGTGAAGCGGTAGTTCTCGCTCTGTCTCTGTTTCGCTCCCGTCGCGCGTTGGCTCGCGCGTGTAGGCATATACCGGGTGCTCGCGAAGTAGAGCCGTATGGTTTGGGCGAACTGTCAAGATGCTCGGCCGAGGTATTTTTGTTGCTGTATAAAGGATTTTAAATCGCGGAAATTTCGGAGGTTTCGAACTGTTTGTTTTTTTTTGTTCGATCGTTTTGGAGAAACAAACGTTCGATCTAAATATTTATGTAAGAATATACAAATCCGAAGTCGGAGCGACCTTGAGGTATGTGGGACAGAGTGCTGTTTTCGATGTTTTCATAAAAAACGTTATACTTGCGGTCGTTTGGGTTTGTAGATACTTAGTTGAAAACGGAAAGATTCAACGAAACAATTAACGTTATTTTTCTTTTCCTTAGTTGCGTCTTCTGCTAGCAAGTTTAACGACTGTGATCATTTGTCTGTGCGCCTACATCATTCTGGTGCAGTGGAAAGATTATCAGAGGGAGGCAGCAGGTAAGGCTAAAAGACAAAGGCAAATGCGTTCTTTTTGATTGATGGAAAATCACGCGACTGTCTAGATTTGTGCGATTATAAGCGAAAAAAATAATGTTAGTGTGTTTTCTTTGGGATTGGAGTTTAAAATTTTTACGTTTAATTACTTCAGTGCTCGTTAATGAATATGAAAAAATGAAATGTGTAGTAAAAATGAATATGTAGTTTTGAAGTTTAGAGCAAACCTTTTAAAAGTCATGAGCTATGATTAGTACAATAATATTATATTTTTATAATTTTTCCAATGATACCTTGTATAATTGTTTATAAGAAATGTATGTGTGTATATTTAAGTTAAGTACACTAATATTTTAATAAATTTGCGTTTAATTACGCAATATAAGCTTTTAAATAAAATTAAAATCGTTAAGTACTTATTATATTTAATACAAATACACATTAAAAAATATAAAAATTATAATAAATATTGATTGTACAAAATATGAAAAACTCCTGTTTAAAGTACACACCAAAATGTGTATTTTCTTTTAATAAATTTTCTTATAAAATTATATTTTTTTTCGATATTAGCAATTAAAAAAAAAACTTTTTCAAAAAAATCTTGTATCTTTTCTAAAAATCGTAAAAAATGAATCATATTATATATCATTTAAAAGGGTTTGTAAAATAAGTTTTCTAATGCACTTTTAAATAACATTTACGATATTACGATCAGTAATAAAAATAATTCAAATTTCAACGAAAATAATTAAAACTTTTTATTAGTTTAAAAAAAAAATACGATAATTCATTTTTACTTATCATAATTAAGTTAGTTTGAAAAATCTCGTTCTAAACTTGAAAATATTTTTATCAAACCTAAGAAATTTTGAACATCGATGCAAAAGCTACTGAGAGGCACTGTATGCATATAAGAGATTTATATTTGTAACACGTACGAGTTCACCGGTTTATTTGAAATTTTTAGCTGTATCAAGCCACGCCAAGCTGGAGCATTACCAATCGGAGTTCTCATCTCAGATGCAAGCCTTACAAGGGCAATACGATGGTAAATAAAAATTTTCTTTCTATGATTATATAAATTTTAATTATTAGAATAATCCATATTATGTATACACAGTTAAAAATTTTTCGTGATTTTGTCCGTATTTAACGAAAGTCGTACGAAAGTTATTCCGTATTTATCATAAAAGAGATCGCTATGAAAATTTCCTGTCAATTTAACAAAAAAAAAAAAAAATCATACTTCAAGTGTATTTATTATATATTTATATTATGAAAATTACGTTAATTTTCACGAATTACGAAATACGAAATATTTTTAGCTGTGTAATGACGATTTTTAATGCAGTATTATTAAAACATTTATTTTTGATACTACAAATATATAGTGAAATAAAATTAACTGCATTAGCCTAACGTCTATGAAACATTTAAAACAACGCATATAAATTTATTTTAGTTTTTGTTTTACAAAGTTTATTTTGTCGTACATTGAGTACGACAAATATGTGCACGAATGTGCTTTTATTATTTCGCCACGATCTTATCTTTGTTATAAACCAAAGACCTACAAGATTAATAGCATGTGTTCTGGCACTGTAACGTGATTCTATAATTCGCGTATGAGCGGCTCTGTTTAGTTTTCACGTTTCTAGAATTTAAGAATATGTCAAAATTATAATTTTAGATTATTTTGTTTTAAAAAATTCAATAGTTATCTTTTCTGCTGCGGTTATTTAAAGAAAATATGCTTTGCAACGAGTCTAGTTGTTTCTTGTAGCGTATTTTTATAAAAACTCTTCGACAAGCCTTCTAATTTTTATGACTCATAAATCGTTCTTGTCAATATTCTTAACTTCGCAGAAATCGCATTTCCGTTTATATATACTATGTAAAACAATCGACAACTTGTTCTTTTATTGCGCATTAAAAAAATTAAAATGTTATTTTATTTTTATACGAAAACTTATATAATTGATTTGAAATGTAATTTGGTATTTACCGTTATACAATAAATAATTTACAATGTTTAATTCTAATAGAACGGTTATAAATTTTATATAAATCATTCACAATGATTAAATGTTTTGTAATTATCAAATCAGAAAGGTAAATAAATTCCGTATTATATTTTTTGTTTATAAGCTTTTTATTTTAATAATGTTTGCAACATTATCTAAATTTTCATACCGTTTACAGAAACATAATAATGTTTTTAATTATTGTTTTAAAATTAAAAATATAATATTACAAACAATTTCGTACGTACTATTCTCATCATCACGATCGCTATGCTTTATTGTGATTAATCTGTTTTATTAATTTTAATTATTTAATACATTTTAAAAGCTTCTATATGAGAGTTTTGCCACGTGTAGATAGAATTCAGGAATATTTTTCAAAAATGTTAACGAAATAAACAAGCGATACAAAGTCATATTTTGTCGGACAAACTTGAAAGCTGTTTGATAAATTCGCGTCTGGCTTTTTAAAATGGTCTGGCAAACCGGCTTTGTTTTGTTTGTTAAATTTTAAAACTTTTTTAATAAATATTCTTAAATTGTATTTATATCTGGCAAAACGTAGTTATTAAAATTTTAAAAACAAAAAAAAAGTTATTTTATAATGATAAGTAAAAAGCTGCTGTCACACTTGCTCTCCATATTTCTCAAGGAGCACTCCTAAACATATAATGAACAAATTCACGTGACATCGGTTACAAATTACAGACATCTAAACGATGATTAATAATTAAAATATTAACCCCAAATCATCGACAGAGCTCTTCTAAAATAGAAAGCAGAAAAGAAAAAGTCCAAAGCCACCAATTGTCACAGCCCAATAATTCGCTCTAATCACACGCATTAAGCCGTATCCTTACTTCTCTCTCTCTCTCTTCCCAACAGCTCTGAGCGAGGCCAAGCTCGAGGAGGCGGCTCGCAACTGCACCGCCGAGGCTAACAACGCAGAAATAGAAAAGATGAGGCAAGCCCTGGCCGAGGAGAAGTCGCAACACGAATCCCAATCCCGCGAGGCCGAGAACAAGTACTTCGTTCTCCAAAGCAGCTACGAAACCCTGCAGACCGAGCACGAGGCCTTGAGCATCAGCTGCGCCAAGAAGGACGAGGAGCAGCAAGCCGAGCTTAGCAAGCTCCAAGAGGAGCGGACCGACCTGCTGCGCAAGGTCGAGGCCAGTCAGCGCAAGCTCCAGCAGCAGCGCCAGAGCAGGACACCGTCAACGACGCTCGCACCGACGACGACCAAGCGACCACGAACTCTATTCGACAACAACAGACTGAAGAAGTTTAACGACCTGGTCAAGGATATCGAGAGCGTAGGTCGACTTTTCGCAAACGCCTTTGCCGACGCTCTTTAAATTCTATTGAGATTCTTTCTTTTTTTTTGTATATCAGTTGAAATACTCGTTTTTATTATATATTTTTTTTTAATATACTTGAGATTACGCTGAGAGGGCTAGAAGAGCTAAGTGTATGTATGTACATAGTGAATACTTTTGTTTTAAGTTAATTTGACGGAGTTTTGTATTATTGATGATTAATAAAGTCGATGTTCTTTTTGAATTTTTAAAAATACTGTCTTAATTTTAGTTGACTGTAAAGGACATTTCAATCGAATGGTGAAGGTGGGCTAGTGTTGATTTACTAGTTGGTTTTAGAGGATTGAATTAGATTAACATTAGTACTAATAAATTTAACGTGGTTTTATTGTTACAAATGGATAACGCGAAAAAGTTTACAGTAGTATATAATTAACATAGCTTAGCGTGACAAAATTAACACAATAACACTTAAATTTTTACTGTGTACCTACTTACACTTTTCAGGAATTTTATTTGTGCTTAAAAATTACAGTCTTGATCCAAGAAAGTAATACAGTCTTGATACAGAAAATTTTCTGAACGCTTTTAATGGGTTGGGTACAAAACAATCAATAGACGGTTTTTTATTTGAATCACCAAGTATAAGAATAAATAATCAAATGTTCATTTCTACATGTCAATAGTATTTTTTACGATAATTAAAATTATAATAACTGGGTGTATAAAAATGCAAAATTATAAGTTTTGATAGAATTTCTTATTGAAGTAGTATGTTTTTTTAGAGAATCTTTAAACTTTTTATATTTCTTTATCTTTCTAGTCTAGGTTAAGATTTTTCAAATGAAGCTTATATTTTCACATTATATACATAATTATTATAATTTTAATAATTATCGTAATAGTATATTACGCATCTAGGGAAGTAAAGAATTTGTGAGTTCATAGTACATGAAAA
>JAPYZA010002416.1:0-11950 GCA_030522685.1 Eupelmus azureus | reverse complement strand
TGTGCGCGATATCATTAAATTTTGTAAAGAAATAAACATATAGTAGAAAATATATAATATTTTTTTTTCATAATTCTGTGTTTCATGAGATTAGTATATACTTTTTATAAAATTTTAGTAAACTATATATTTTTTCTACAAACACTTACAATATAACTTCAAAGACATTTTAAATAATTGTACTATATTTGCTTATTTGAAATTTCAGTCATTGAGGATAAATTAATTTAACACTTTGTGTATTATTATCTATATTTTCATATTATCCAACTTTTTAGAAGTTAACGAATCGAATTTTTAGCATAATATAACAATTTAAAAATAATATTTGCATTACCTATTTATCAACTTATGTTTGTATTCTTGAAAATGTTTAAAACAGGTAAGAATATCGATTTTTAAGTAAGATATAATTTTGGATAATAATTAATAGTATTGATTAATTACATTTTTTTCTTTCCTTTTATTTGCTATCCAATTATTTTGTATTTAAAAATTACTTGTACTCCTATGACTCAATAGAACAGAATTATCATTTGTCAATTTTAATGTTAGAAAATCAGTTATATTGAAAACAATAACGTACCTGCAAAATGTACTATCATTTAGAAAGCATGATGATTTTTCTGTTATTGTGGCCGAAGGCGAGATTCATTTATATCATTTATAAAAGCGCGCGCGATCCGCTCGACCAGGCAGACATATCCGACGAAATATTTGGTACTTTTGTACGGGCTAGCCTCGTCGTGTTTTACGATAATACCCCCGATCCTGATATTTTCTCGTAAATTTTTGCTTTAAAATATAATCGACTGCTCATGGGAATCCCGAAAAGTCATTATCGAGGTCGCGTTACTCGCGATATTCCATATAGCTGTTGTAGTTATAACACAGATGGAAATAAAATTTTGGGCTTTGTAATTAATTGTAATATCGTTTTGTTAGTTGATGAATAAATTTTTTGCTTTAACGATATCAATTGTTTCAAGGGAATTATTCTGATTAAATAATACAGTAATAATAATTATGACGACATTTGTGATTATTTATCAGATACTTTGTAATTGTTTAAAAATATCACAAAATATTACAAATCTTGTAAAATAGATCGTTTATAGAGCAAGTGGATATGTAGATCCTATACCGTGGGAGGTAAAGAATTGGCGAGACGCCCATGAAGTTGGCAGGACAACTTTCACGTAGCGAAAAACTAATAGGTGCATAATTTGCCATAAATTTGCTGTAAATTATCCATGAAGTTCAATAATTTGCCATGACTTGTTTTCGTAGAAAAATCATGTGACCTGCTAACTTCATCGGAAGTTAGCAGGTCACACCTTCGGAAACCGGTAAAGCAACTGTCACAGAAAATTCTAACTAGGCTCAGAATTTGCCGTTTTTTTGCCGTAAACAAACTCCTTTATCAATGTTTATGAAAATTTATTTTTTTTAATAATAACCCATGTGACCTGCTAACTTCATCGGAAACATGTGCTATGGGGTTGCCATTTTACCTCCCAAGGTGCGTATACTATTTTTCGCTACAGCGAGGCCGAAATTACCAACTTTCTGTTTGAGGTTAGGTTGGAAAGTTGGCACTTTCGGCCCGCTGTGGCGAAAAATCTTTTGCGAATTTTTTGTAATGTTTTATTAATACCAAAATGACCGCCAGAAGGAGAATCATGAGTTTCTTCTAAAATAGTGTTGATATAATTTCTTGGCACAATCAATTGGAGAACTTTTGATTTAAGATTAGAAGAAATCCATTCTCTGTACAAGATATCGTCTAAAATAACTAATGAGTCCCATTGAAATGAATAGATTTTCATACTTTCATCTTCGGAAGAAATATCCTGTTATGATAATTTGGCACCATTCTTTTTACTTTCCAAAATAGTTCGAATGACATTATCCTGTTGTTGACGATCTTGCCAAATTGTTTGAGGTATTTCTTCGAAAACAAAACGACCTTGAAATTTCTTAACTGTATATTTTGTGTCAATATTAAAGCAATATTTACAAGAAGAATTATTACATGATCGTCTTGAGAGACTATGAGCAATACCTAACGTTGAAGGATTTTAAAATCATATTGATCAAATTTTCCCACCCATCTTGCCAATTGGCCATCTAAATTTTTAAAAGAAAGAAGTCATGTCAATGTAGAATGATCAGTTTGAATAAAAAAAGATCTACTAGAGAAATAATAATGGGATTTTGGACTCATAATAATTCACGTCGAATAACCCAGTAATTTCTCTTGGCTTTAGTTAAAACGCGACTTGGGTTGTGACAAAACAGCTCTACTCTCTAGGAGGACTTCCAAGCTTCACGCCCTGAACGACACTCGTTTTTGCGTAAGATCGAAAAAAATGCGTGTGTTAAAACGAGCTTTACGCATGTCATACAAAAAAGTTGCTTTTGATACTTGAAAGAGAAAGTGATTTCAACTTCGAGTGAGCTTTGCATCCTCGCTTCGTTTGGGGGCAAACGCCCACACGTAGTTGAAATCACTTTCTTGTATCTAAAACTTCTATATTCAGTTAAACTGAAATTATTTATAAGATTAAAATGCTATGTTCTGTTATAGAAGCTAAATTGTACCCTACTGAAAAAAGTCGGATGAGATCTCACCTGCGATTTTGGCACGGCATCTCAGATGAGAAGTCAGATGAGATCTCATCTGCGATTTTGGCACGGCATCTCAGATGAGAAATCAGGTGAGATTTCATCTGACTTTTTTCAGTAGGGTAGTGTCAATGAAATATCGTTGATCATCATAACAATACGCATTTCTGAGTTTTAAACCCTAAAGTTAGGCACCCTCGTGATCTTTTCTTTCGATATAAAACCTACGAGCTATATGATCTTTGTATGTATCACCGTCAGCTTGAATAGGACCACAACTAAAGGAAATATTATTGAATTTATATCGTTCATTCAAGCAACAATAAAGATTTTTTTTTACACAAACAAATTGTTGATTGACGGCGGCTTGCTCCGGGTGCCGATAACGTCTCTTCACGAAGGTAAAAGATTACTACTATCTCTGGTTTAGTAGCAATATTTGTTTTATGTTAAGATCGAATTCTCACCCCCCCCCCCCCTCTTCTTATACCGATGTTTAATAAAAAATAAGAGAAATTTTCTTTTTGTTATTATATATAAATTGGTGGCTAACGGCGGCCTGTTCCAGGTATCAGTAACGATCCCTCACAAAGGTAAAAGATTATTATTATCTCTGTACCAGACTGAGAGCATACTAACCAATAGGTTACTAACCAAATTTTGATTATAAAATCATTTTTCCTTCCGTCCGTCTTTGGGTAATCTAATCCGAGACCAACATTCATTTGTCCAGAGCCAGACGGCTGGCCGAAAGCCTCCTGCGATCACTGAACTGTAAGCAGCCGGATCCGATACACTCCTTCTCTCCCTCTCTCCCTCTCCCTCTATCTCTCCCTTTCTACCTCTCTTTTTATCGAGATCAAATCGCTCACACACTATTACAGTCTAATCTGCTTTTGATATGCCAACTACCGATACTTGTGACATGTGCTTATGACATGTCACTTAGTTTTCAGGCTATGAGGTTGAGGGATTCGCTTCCCTACTCTATCACGTTAAAGCCATCGGCGGAACTGTTTAAAAAAGTGGTTTCTGAGTATTTAATTGCAAAAGACTATGATTTAACAGATAAACACAAGTATTACTTATTATTAAACTTAAATATTTTTTTTTCAACTATATTGTATTAGTTTATATTAATATTAGCATAAGCATAGTATATCTGCGAAAATCTTATTATTTTTTATTATTTTTGCGCACTTATGTAATTACTTTATAGTTTTGTTTTAATATTCGATTATTACTATTGATTTTGTTTACTTTATTGCCAACGATCATTATTAATTATTACTACTTTTTTGTTAATAATTTTTAATATTGTATGTCATATCTTTGTATACTTAACGATATTCAGTTTCATCGAAACCTTATCGATAATAAATTCAGTATAAATATCTCTCTCTCTCTCTCTCTCTCTCTCTCTGTCTTCCCTTCTACTCCCCACATAGAGCCCGTCCTTTTTTGACTGTAAATAAAGAGAGTGCAGCTCCTCGCGTATGCTTATTATTAAGTCACACCCAAATTGTTAAAGCAAATTAAAGCTTGAATATTCATTTTAAAATATTTCTGTTTTTAAAGATGATTTGAATAAAAATATCGAATCTGAATAAAAATTCTATTAGAAGTAAATTTCATTTAATGTAAAGAACTCATTACAAACTGTAGCATAATGTCGAGAGTATCTATATAACAAATGCAAATTGTTTGGCTATTATAATCGCATTTAGTCGCGATTAAAACAATTAGAACCTAGCATTGACGTAATTTTCATAAAATTACAGGGTTATTATCGTTGTTTTTGTTGTTGAATACAAAATCAACTCTAAAGGAAGGGATATTTCTTCAGTAGACACCAAGACTCGAAACATAAACAAGCGAATCAAAAGTAAAATGGATCAATTGAAAGTAGAAGAAGTTTACAATAATACATATTTTAAAATAAACAAGATATTGTTAATTTTTACAGGATTATGGCCATACAGATCCCGAAAAGAGAAATTTATTTGCAGAACCACAGTATTTGTAATTATGTTTTTAGTCTTAGTTCCTAACGTAAGTTTTGGCCATAACCACTAACTATAATGTTTGGACAAAGTAAGATCCCATTTTCTGTGAAATGATACATAAAGATATCAGTATACATAATATATAGAATTTAAAAAACACTGCTAATTCATTAGCGCTTAGCCTTCTTAAACTTTATATAAGTATTATAAAACTAATCAAAAAACATTTTATAACGTGTAGCAGAAACGAAAGTGTGTATTTGATTTTCAGAATTTTTATCTGTTAAGGTCAATGCAGTCAGAATATGGTGTGGAGTAGATTTTTGCCTATGTGGAGAAAATATAGTAGGTTGTTTATACTCAATAGTAGTTATTTTAAAATATTATGTAACAATTTCAAGCGAATTAAAGGTAAGTTTTGACATTATTATACGTATAGTTGGATTAAGTATTATGTGGAATATAAAAAATTGCGGGATTTCCTCTCCCATCCAACTCTAATCTTATTAGAAATCAAGAAAATCTACCAGCATTCCGTCTTTTTTTCAGAATTTTTGGCTTTTTTTGAGTTTCCGACTTTATGTAGAATTTCCTGGCTATTTTTATTGAGAACTGATCGAATAATATAAATAGTCAAAAATTAAACTAGGACTCGTTGTCGACCCAAATACCTCAACGGTATCTTATTTTGATTCACAAGCCTGATAAGTTTGAATCCGTGCTTACATTTTTTACATCTTGCTTCTGTTTTGAAATTTATGATTACAAATCTAATAATTTGATTTTTTTTTCACAAAATGACTTATTGTGCTTGCGCCAAGCTGTGCTTTCTTCAACAGTGGAATAATCTTTTGTTTCAACGGTAATCGATTCCTCTTTAGTATAGCTTCATTGTCAGCATTCTCTTTCAGATAGATGAGTACTTCCCCGACGATGGTTATAATCAAAAATTTTAAGCGGATAGATACATTGCATTGTTTGTACTCGCACTTCTAAACTTTATTTGGCATAACTTCTTTATTTGCTGTAATTTTTTACTTTTAAAAATTGTAGAACATAATTTTTGGAAACGTAAACTTTTTATACTTACTATATCAAATATTATTTTGGAACCAAGTCTTAATGCTCTTTTTGTGAGTCTATATTTTATACTTAGAGTAGTCGAAAATTTATAAAAAAAAGTCTAATAATTCTGGGAAAAGCCAAAAATTCTAAGAAAATCCAGGATTCCTATAGAATTTAGTTATTTTAAAAATAAATTCAGAACGAGAAGATATCCTCACTCAAATAATCTCTAAAATTCGTCATAAATTTCATTTAATTTTGAACACAATCTCGCATATTCTTAGTTCTTAGAATAAATTACAAAATATTTAACGTCGACATTTTTTCGGATACTTTTGTTTATTTATTTATTATTATTATTATTTTTTTTTTAGTAGTGCCAGAAATAAAAATAATTTATTAGTAGGTATCAAATATAACAAATATAGACTTCATTTACAATTTAAAAATTATTCAAAATATATTCGTCAAATTATTCGTAATATTAAACCAACTTTAAATGGCCTTCAATAGTGATTCTTTGAAACAAAAACTGTTCAATTAATAAAGGATACGTTCATTTATGAAATGGTCTGTACTTATATAGCCGTATATAATGTCGTATCTATTTGACAATATATGCTGCAATATGGTAAGGTTATATACATAGTGATTTTAAATTGAAATTCTAGGGAATTGCTTCAATTTTTGACGGTGATCACCATAATTTTCAGTTAGTGTCGATGTTATCTCGCGCTAACTTTTCTGGAACAATTTTTTCAGCATACATTCAACAATGTTTGCAATCATACTGCTAATATTTCAATAGTGAATCTTGGTAAAAGCTTGCTTATTGGCTAATTTTTGTGCCTGCAATTCTTTTCTTTCTTCCTTCGAAAAGTTCTCATTCGAGTCATAACTTTTGAAGGATTCAAGCTTTTCTAATTCTACAAAAAGTAGGTGAAAGCTCCTTTTCTCTAGTTTACGGTTTTTCTAAATTGATATATGTACGTTGTAAGAGTCGTATCATTTAGCAGAATTTTCTAAAATTGAACCTGAAGATATGCACAACTCAAGTTCTTATAATCAATAAAGTCTAATATTCTGGTTTTCTTCATATTTTGGCATCTAAAAACATATCCCAAAGTTTGAGCCAAATCCGTGATCCGGAATCCTGCCCCTCTCCTAGTAAGTCTATATTCATATAATGCTGAGTGGGAGGAGATGATGTGATTGCAAACTATAGTAAGAAAGCAAATTTCAAAATAATTTTTTATAAAAGTAAGTTCTAATTTAAAAACGTTTTGAAAATTAAAAATCTAGCATTACTTGTTTACTGTATAAGCAATATAAATAGGAATTGTAATAGAACCCTTCATAAAAGAACCTGATATGCTGATAAGACAAGATTTTAGTAATTCATAATTACGCGTAAATTTTTCGAAATTCAAGAGAATCTATTAGTGTCAAAATGTTTATTGGAGTGGTCGATT
The DNA here is from genome assembly GCA_030522685.1 of Eupelmus azureus. Lineage (NCBI taxonomy): Eukaryota > Metazoa > Arthropoda > Insecta > Hymenoptera > Eupelmidae > Eupelmus > Eupelmus azureus. The sequence goes on along the minus strand of JAPYZA010002416.1, from coordinate 4,779 downwards.
CACGGGTATTTTTATAAAAGTTTAGGTAATTTAGTAAATACACTAAGAATTACACGTGGAGTACGTAGGAAAGACGATTATATAAGTAACTTAACAAGAGAATACAATGATTTAGATTCAATTGATATTTAGGATTGCTCGGCTGCAGATGTAAAAATTAACGCGCATGAGATTTTAGAATTTACCACTCTTTATAAAGAAAAGTATTGGGTAGTACGTCTTTTATGGGAAGATGACTACGAAGTAATTCCCAATATTAAACCAAATGTGCTTCAGAGACTGCGGCTTCTGGAACGTAAACTCGATCGAGACGCTAATTGGGCGGACTAATACTACCGTGAGACAGACTGAGTATTAATTAACGTATTTGCCGAAAAATGTAAAAGAAAATTTCGTAATTCCAAATTATGGTATTAGTCACACTTTGATATTTCAAATAAAAGCAAACCGGGTTGATTGATACTTGAGAAAACATCAAGTCATGTGAAATCGTGTGAGAAACAATCTGATGTAAGATGCTTATTCGCTATTTGCTAGCCGATGGATAAATAAATAGAGAATAACGTCCAAGGTGATAAAACCTAGTAGTATTTGAGAAAGGTTTAGATATATATATAATTTATTTATATTAATTAGGCAGGAGGATCTACTCACATACTAGTGAATAGCTCAGCTAAAACTATTAGTGGACCAAAAAATTATTTTCATTTTTTCTAAATCATCGGTTGAGCCACTATAGTGAATTTCTCTTCCTCTAAAAAAAGTATTCAAAGACGTACCTATTGTTTGGCAGATATTGTTTAAAATATTTTATTAAATTGTAAACTTAGTCTACATTTTTCATTTATTTGATACATACAAACGAATAATTTTTTATTTTTAACATTATTAAAAGAAAATTAATTACTTGAATTACATTTTATGATAGATACTTAAAAAGAATAATTTTATGTAACACAGGCACGATTTTCGCATTTTATTGACCCAGAAAGCGGGCGTTAAGTGACCATTTTTAGATCGTCGGGCAATAAAGCTGAGCAACGGGCAATAAAGTGGACTTTATTGTCCGTTGGTTTAAAATCGAATAAAAAAGATCAAAACATGCTTACGTACATATACGTGAAAAAATATATTCAAAAATGACATTTGGGCCCCCTACGGGGATCATATGTGATTTTTGGAATAAAAATCTTAGGTATACGATTTCAAAAATGACGTTTGGACCCCCTATAACTTACTAAGTGCGTGGTTGCCGTGTCTAAAAATAATCACTTTACCCCCGCTTTTTATGACCAACAAAACCCGAATATCAATGCCTGCGTTACATAAAGCACTGCATGTACCACGGACAAGTGAACCTTTATGCCCTCGTGTGCTTGCAGTACTCGTCTTCGGCTCGTGTTAACTCGCCTACGACTCGTACTGCAAACTCCACACTCGGGCAATAAAGGTCCACTTATCGCCCTTAGCACATAATGTACTACAGAAAGATAGAATGCTTGAGCAGAATAGAAAGGATAACTAAAAAAATAGAAAAAGTATACTAGCAATCGATGTGAAAATAACTTGCCAAAGTATGAAATAAATCATCATGAAATTTCTTGTTTTATTAAACATAATAATACATATATAATAAATAGTAATAACTTAATAACTTTATATCAATAATTGTCTTCAAATTATTTTTTAATAATGTTAATTATATTATGCAGATATTGAAAGTACATAAACAAGTCGCAATAAATTGGTTAAGTATAACCGATACTGTTGAACGTTCGATTTTGACAGATTATGCAAAAAGTGGAAAAATATTGTCAATAGCTTATATAGGTACGCAAATTAAAACTTATAAGATTTTTCTATATAAGATTTTTCTAGGCTGAATGAAAAAGGTTTGAAAAATAAAGTTTATTATTTCTACATATTTTGACACTTGAAAACATACCCTAAAGTTTGAACAAAATTCATGATCCGGGCTGTATGTTCTAATTAGATGATATTTATTTAATTTTGTAAACTATCAATCTAAAACACATTAAAATATGTTTTGACGGACAAAAGAATCCAAAAAGTAGTATATATGTTAAATTTTACGGTTCATATAACAAAAATAATTTTAGCGAGACGAACTAAGATTTCTCTCATCTGGGTGAAAAATTGAATTTTACGGCCCTATGGTAAAAATAACTGTTTTGTGGTGATTATGCGATCACGTTAAAAAAAAATATTTTCAGTTATTTTAGATGCAGTCCATTAGATAAATGCCCCAACTTTCACTGTCAATCACGTGATTGTCATATAAAAAGAGTACAGATTCTTCAGAAAGATCAGTAATATTGTTCTTTACGTTAATAATTACTACTGCAGATGTTCTTTTAGTGTTCTACTTTTCTGTTCATGTATAGAAATACATGATCATAATAAATTTCTAATTCGACTAATATAGATCTTAATATATTTCAGTGTACATGGGTACTGCTGGATTTGTTTTCAGCCAGGCAACAATTTTACCAGTTATTCTTGATTTAATATTTCCTTTGAATCAATCGCGTCCAAAAATGTTGGTAGTGAGAGCTGAGTTTTTTGTCAATCCTTTTGACTATTATTATCAACTATATACTGGATATTGCATAGCTACTGTCATCAGTTTATGTGTGTTAATGAGTATTGATACTACTTATTCAGCAGTCGTACATCAAAATCTTGGTATTTTGTCTATTGTCAAGTAAGATATTTCGATATTTTAAATTTAATCACTTTTATCTGCAACTTTTAACGAAATAATCCTACTAGTACCACCAAACGGCTGGCAATAAAACTCACTTTATTTCCCACTGTTTATTGCCTACCGGTCTAAAAATGATCACTTTATGCTCACTTTTGAGGGCAGTAAAATGCGAAAATCGTGTCTTTTATTTTGTTTGTAAAGTACATCAGTCTTTCCATATATAACAGAAGAGAGTAAAACTCATATTTTGTTCGATGAACACAATCGAATTTAATTTATGAACTTCTTAAATATTGTACTTTGAAATTAATAAGTTAATTTAATTATTTTTATTAGTATAGATTTCTTAATTCTACTTTCTAGGCACCGATTGCAAATAGCAACTAAATACCGCAATGATAATAAAGAAATTGTTTACGATATGATTGTGAAATCCATTCATTTGCACAAGGCTGCTTTACAGTTAAGTTAAAAATAATACATTTGTGAAAGAGAAATTTATAATCTACCTACCATTGGTAGGGGAAAATGGAAGTAAAATTGTTCTAGAGTTAAGTTCTACATATTAAGGCCAAATCATATAGCGAGGTAGAAATCTGCACAAAGTATTAAACCGAATGAAACGCAATCTTGATGGCGTAAACATTAGGGAATGTGAGACGGTTGAGTATAGACATCTCTACGGGATAGTACACAGGAATCATTTTGTCCAAAGATTGTGTGTTTTAGAAAAAGCTGACGACTGTTTTCTTTAGAAAAGTTCTACTGGTTTTGTTAAAAATATTATAATAAAAAAAAATCAGTATCGAAACTCTCAAAATCTCGAATGGGATTTTTATATAATGGAGTATTCTTAATAAAATAGTTAAAAATTTTCTAAAAAACGGGCATCCTTAGCTTCGAATAAAACAATAATTTTGTAGAAAAAAAAATTTTCCGAACTTATAATGTTTATAACATAAATTTTGAGTCCCCTTTTAATATTTTCCGTAGATTTCTACCTCACCCTTTCGTTTGGCCTTAAAGATTAGCTAAAAAAACATTTTTCCTAAACGTTGTATATTTTACTAGAAGCTGACAGCTTCCGTTTTTCAGAAAACTTTCATTGGCTTTGTTAAAAAAACTATTCATGTTTAAATGTCGGTAATATCGTAAGTAAGCTCAGGTTTAGATACTGATATTTTCTTGTTTATAATTTTTTTTACAAAGTCTACGGGACTTTTCTAAAAACGGACACTTTCAGCTTCGAATAGAACTGATTTATCTTATGTTAATACATATATAAAAGAAAGGTCGAAAAATTGAAAAATTTACTTCAAAATTACATTACTTTAAACTTTTGAGTATTATATTTCATAATTGTAATATTTTAAAGAAAATTCTAACTAAATAATTAGTGCAGGCTTGTTGATTTGATTGAGTCTTCATATTGCATATCCATTCTAATACTTATTGGGTGTTTTGTAATAGATTTGAGTATTGGTTTAGTTATAGTAAGTAAAGTAGTAGATTAATGCCCATAACTTAAATATTAGTCAAAACATTAATTTTTATATTTGATAGATAATGGAGTATCTAGGAAGAACTTTCGAAGTTATTAGATTTTCTATGATGGCGATAGGTATATTGGTGCTTCTGTTTTTCTTAAATTATCAAGGACAACAGCTTTTAGATCACAGTTCTGATATATTTTTAGATATGTAAGCAATAATATGCTTATAAATACATATTTAAAAAAAATAATATATAATAGTACATTATGCAACAAGGGAGTAAACTTGCAAATTATTCCCGAGGGAATGATCGACTTTACTCCCCTGTTGCATATAGTGCTTTATTCCCGACTTAACTGTGGCTACTTTTTTGACCAGAAAAGTGGGCCCAACGAAAAAATTGTATATTTAAATATGCCTGTGCACAAATGGTGGCGCGGTATGACGGTATTAAATACACGTATTTTTCTATAACATAACATAAAATTTAAAAATTGAAAAATTATGTTCTTCTAATTTGTTAGATATATGTATGTATGTATTTATATATATATTATA
>JAPYZA010002415.1:0-22603 GCA_030522685.1 Eupelmus azureus | reverse complement strand
TATTTGTAATTTAATTTGATTTTGTTACAAAGGCTCTTGATATATCTCGAGTTAATGAGCACGGATTATGGATAATATTGTTCAGCGGTCTGCTTTTTCATTGGGCTGCTTGCTTCACATACGTGATGCCTTTCTTCTACGCTTACTTAAAGAAGTACAACGTGCAAGTAATAAATTTTGTTTAAATTAATTAATTAATTTATTTATTATCTTTGAGATCCTAAATGAATAGTTGTATCGATATGTAAACTTTTTATGTATAAGTGAAATTTCTACTATAGATAGTACTAAGAACAATAATTTATAATCAGTTACGAATTCCTTCAATATGGATTTATAAAAATTAACTTTAGTCATCGATCATAAAGATCCATTTATGTTATCATTTAATTTTTCATTTCGAAAAACATTATTCTTTTATATATCTATGTAGTAAAAAACAACATAAGATTTATATAAAAACAATTAAAAGTTAATATAACATTTAATTGTATCAATATTACGTAACAATTACCGAATTGAAAAACTAAGATATCCTCAAAAATTAGTCATTTTATATTTTATTAACTAATTATAGCATCTTTTATAGAGAGCAGAAGGCTATTTGTTCGATCATCGTGTAAAGTTGTACGATCAGCCAAACTGGTATATTTACTTGACGAGCTTGCATATGGGCGCTGGAAATCTTTGCAGTTACAGTTTCACTGAATTCAGATTCACAGATTTACCTGACAAACTTTCGCGATGTCTTTTACTATTGTGCGGCATGGCATACTATCTCTATGTAATAGGTATTTTATATAACACAATTCCTTTCAAAATTTCTTTTAATTTAAAAAATAATCATTTATTTTTGTGAAATATAACATCAAAAATTATTTTTGCACAATGTTTTATTAATCGTTTTAGTTTACTTTGTAGTGGCAAAAAAGATAAAATTAATTCGTTTTTATTAGTCATTGTTTTGCAGTTGGTTGGCTCATCCGCTGAGCCAGAACTTAAATATCAATCGATTATGCAGGGAGTTAAAGATTACATAAATCATAAAAAATTACCAAGAGAATTAAAAGAGAGATTACTGCATTTTTATGATCACAGATTCCAAGGCAGTTTATTTAAAGAGCGAGCCATTACATCTACTCTTTCCCGTAAGTTTTGAATATTTATTTCTTCAAATATTTTTGTAAATAGTTTTATTGAGAATAAAACAATTATTTGTTCATTAGACCAAACAGGGTAAGATTTATATAAAAAATAGTTAATTATCTGTTGCATAACATTTTTCTGAAATCATTAAAATGTTTTGAAATATACGTATTTTACTATCACATGGTCAATTTAGGTAAAGCAAGAATCTGGGAGAAAACGTATAGTGGAAACGGTGTGATTTGGTGAAATAATGTATAATCGTAATGTTTAAGTAATTTTTTTAATGTCAAATCACCTAATCTTTATATATAAAATCATGCCACACTTGAAAAGTTTTGCTAGTTTTCTCCGTAAGTGCTCTCTCTACTACAACATTAGATATTAGCAAAGAATCTCTTATAGATAATGAATTTTAAAAAATGTTAAAATGAAACATTATCTTATTGCATAAATATACACAATTTTCAAATAATGATTTCTTTTATTTTTTTTTATTTTTCTCAAAATAATGAGTTTTTGACACATATTTCCTAAATTATGAAAAAGTCTTTTAATCGGTTCAAAGCGAGCAATTATAATGATGAATTAGCAATGAACATCTTTTTGTAAATTAATTAATGAACAAACTTTCATTTCAATGCATCTATTGGTAGAGCTATAAGAAAATCATACATAGGGAAATTGCATTTGTCTACTTATGAGCCAGAAAGTTAATTAAACACTTGTCAAAATATTTATATCTATTAAATGTATCTTAGCAAATAAAAATTTATCGAACCTTTCAATATCGAGCGTAACATGCTTTTCACTTTCATGAACAAATAATACGTCCATTACCAAATTGCAGATCATTTAAAGCATGAAATCACTCAACATAGCAGTCGAATACTACTAGAAACTACTCCTTTATTTAATAATATACCACGCAGTCTGTTAAATAGCATTATTGGTGAGCGTTATACCCAAAAAACAAGTCTGAATCTATTTATTTTACATTACATATTAATACTGTGAAAGCAAACATTTTTTTAGGAGTGTTGAAACAGGAGATTTTTCTTGAAGGCGATGTAATTTTCAAATGTAATACCGAAGGAAAATGTATGTATTTCATTGTCACCGGTACAGTTACGATAATCAGCTTTTCTGGAAATGAAGTAAATATTAATTCAATTATGATTTTTTCATTGTCTATCTATTACGTATCAAATAATTTTGCACCTAATATAAAGAAAATGCTACTGCAGTTACTTTTAACTAGCTATTATTAATTAAGTTTTTAGATTCTTCGAATAAAAAAAAAGCTAACAAATGCACTTGATTCTTTCTTCATAAACTAACATTTTTCTAGATATGGCACGTAAACGACGGCGATTATTTTGGTGAAGTCGCATTGATTCAACATGATCATAAGCGATTAACATCCGCCATTGCATTAGAGGTGTGTGAAGTTCTGCGTTTAGATCGACGAGATTTTAGTCGTTTGGTACCTACGAAATCCGAATTCTTCAAACGTCTGGAAAACGATGCACATAGAAAAATCAATGAAATCGAGGCTAAAGAATATGAAAAATCAATGCAAAATCTTCAGCGGACTAGTGGTATGCCGGCAACTATGAGCACAATGTCGCCTACAATTGAATATGTGACACCATTAAAAAAAGAGGAGGAAGAGCCAGAAACTGATTATGAATCAGAACATGAATATGGAGAGTCGGAGTATGAAGATGAAAATGAGGATTAAAAGTTCAAAGATGACATTAATAAGAGTTTACGAACAAAAAATGTTGAATGTAATATTGAAAAAATGAAAGATTATAAACCTTCAATTTTCGTTGATGAATTGAACGGACATTAAAAAACTAAACTTTATGAAAAATGAAAAATACTACAAAATATATGAATTTATCTCTAAAATAGTTTATATCTTAGTATACAATTTTTTTATGTATTAATCACTTTGCTCGGGCGCAAATGTTCACGCGAGGCTAAAATCAAGTGATTTTTACAAGAAAGTTCTCGCACTAGTATCGAAATGTACTATTGTGATACGACATGCGCAAAGCGAGATTTAGCATACGCTTTGCTGTTCGAGCGTGCGCGAAATCGAGCTTTACGCACGGAGTATCAATAGTACATTTTGATACTAGTGCGAGGAAGTGATTTCAGGCTCGTGTGGCCTTTTCACCCTCGCCTCGCTCGGGCGCAAACGTCCACACGAGGCTGAAATCACTTTCTCGCACTAGTATCGAAATGTACTATTAAACAGAGGAATTGACCTAATTTTTTTCTCCATTAAATAATTAAAATCTAATTATTTTATGTCTGAAAAAAAATAAAAATAATTACTTTATTATATACGTACATTTCGCAAAGGCGAGTTGAAACTCTACTTCTAGCTACAAAACAATCTGAATATAAGTAAATCACGCCCAAATACAAAAAAGTTTATATCAAATTTTAATGTAATATGATAACATTATATTTTACCGTGGACTATCTGCACATAACGACGTAACATAACTTAGTTTTAATTATTTAATGGATGGATACTTAATAATATATATTATTGTGAACTTTTAATAATAATTCAATATTTATACCTAAAATTATTTCATCAAATAACTCAAAACATTTTGTGTTAAATTAAATTTATTAACATATTATTAGTATATACATATAACATTTTTATAAAACAGTAACATATTATTTTTAATTCTAAAATTTATAAACGACAACTTTTTATACCTATAAAAGCATTAACTCAATAATGTTTATTTTTGAGAAATGTAATGTTATATATGCTGTCAGAAAATTTTTATATGCGAAAGTGCACAGCGTAGAATTATAGATGAGTAAAAAGCATATACTTTTTTTTTTTTTTTCTTTATGCCATATTGGCCCCGTTTTTCACCCAATGGGGTATATAGCGGGCACTCCTAACCACCTATGTGTGGGAGTGCTCCTAACCATCTTTAACCCTGTATCGTGTAACATGTAACTTAACTTAAGTTAAGCTAACTAATATTTTTCCCGAGAAGCATCTGACTGGAGGAGTCAACAGTCTTAAGTCGCGTCCACGGTAAAATTCTACTGCTCTCGCAATTCTGCCTAGCCGGAGCTAGGGTGGAGGGAAAACCACGACGAGGACATGGAAAACCTCCACCGAGAACTGTAGTCGTCAGAAGGGTTAAACTTAAATATTTTTCGTGAAAAATGTCTAACTTATCCCTGCCGCCTGAGAACATCGTTGAAAAAGCCCCCGTTGGTGCGCCCGAGCGGTCACCCATTCAAGTACTAACAGCGCCAAACGCTGCTTTAACTTGAATGATCGCTCGACAGCGCAACCAAGGACCTCTCCGACGGTGTCTCTTAAAAAAGCATATTCGTACAGAGATAAAATTGTAGATATCATATATGCCCTATGTACTATATTGCATGATAATTATTGAAAAACAAGTAAGATAAAAAGATTTTCAAAAGATACTTATAGTCAATTCTTAATATCATCATACTACATTATGCTTTGAAATTTTGAAGTATAAGAAAAGTTTTATTTCAATTCACAGAGCCATAATTATTCAAGTCATAATTGCTATTTGAAAATAAGCTGAAAAAGCTGACAATAAAAAAAATAAAGGAAGGCATCTTTTTAACTAATTAGGAATAAACAGTCGATGATAAAATACATATAATTTTTTTAAAAATGCCACATTTCTGACCGCATTTCTTCTATACATAATCGAACGTCATTTGGTATATTTCGTGAATCATCTAAATTCATTTCTTGTGATTGTAATAGAGTATTATTTGCTACCTTTTGTGAAAAATGTGAATACGTTTTTGATGATTGTAGAAGGTCTTCAAGACTAATATACCTTAGAGCCAGTTTTTCCAGCGAATATATTTTATACTTTCCATTTTGAAATTTAAAGAGAGAGAAATTAGGTAAATATTTTGATGCTAACGTCTTTAATTGAAACATTTCCGTACCTGTTCTCTGGGGAACGTTTTTTTTAACGTCTTTAATTGAAACATTTCCGTACCTGTTCTCTGGGGAACGTTTTTTTTAAACAATGGTAAAGTATCAACAAATCCTCGAATTACTGAAGAAAATTTTTTATCTAATACGTGCATTTGAATTGCCCTAATTAAACGAGGATAATGAAATCTAAGACTATGTGCTACTAATATGCATGGTTTTTCAAATGCTTTTAAGAATCTTAGCAATCGTTTAAGCACCTGTTCAAGTGAATGTGTTTTCAGTGGTATATGGCGAAAGTGTAATTTGCCTTTAATGTTTCTTAAACCATTGGCTTCTGTTGCAAGATCAGAAATTGGCTGTGTTGGATGGATGTACTCATTGAAAATTGAATCATTGCACTTGCAAATGATTTGCAAAATATCGTCTGTTTTTCTAAAACCTGCTGTTTCCAAATGAAAGAAAACAATAGCTGAATTTTCATTATCAAATTTAGTATTAAAGCCTTCCATACTATCTCCAAAATCTAGGTCTAATGTAGCGGAGAATTGACCCATCGCCTCTTTATTATTATGTAAGTAATTGATTTTTTTTTAATTCTCACGTAAAGAATAGTAATCTGTTTCAATTAATTCTAGTAAAGCACTTGATGAATTAATTAAAATAATAACTAAAACACTTAGTTTTACCTAGCTTTACCTTATACAATCGAATAATTACTTTTTAGTGTAATAATAATAAAGAATTACAAATCTGTGTTCACTAATTATGGACGACTATTTTATTACGCACAATGCAATAGTTACATTTCAAAAATCGATTTTGAATTTCTTTGCTTTTGTGTTTGTACACAATCAAAATAACATGTTCAATTAGCTTTATTGAAAATGTTTATCGTTTTAATTTTAACAGATTTAATTTATTCGTCCGATGAGTATTGAGAATTATTCGACGTTCAGAAACTGGCTAACCTGAGCCTGGTTGCATCTACTTATTTTCGGCAAATAAAGATGACGGCAGCGATGGCTACACTGTCGCTGGATGAAATCCGATTGGATGGATGCAGTGACAGTGACACAGCTGCGAGTGAAATCTCAGCATTTAGGACGATTATGTTATCACGCAGTTGAATCTGGTCGTGCTTTTTCATAAGCGTAGTCGATTTTTCACTTCCTTGGGCTTGACGGCACTCAAAACTGAAACAATGAAGAAAATGTCAAAATGCTTGACTGAATACAGATACAGTGGCCATTTACGTGGCGTTTTGTCTGACCTTGAGGCGTTGCCCCTCTAGCGTACCTTGAGCGAATGAAACGAGTTGCGCTGCAAAAAGATGTTTGGGTTCTCGAATTTTACCATGCATGAGATAAGTATATAAGTGAGCGCCGCGCGCGTTGCTTTCTTGAATTAAGCCCACAAACTCACGAGTACTGCCTAATTCGAAAGAAATCGCGCGAATTTCATACTGCCGAAAGTAAGCTGGATCCTTGCGATAAAACCCATTATCAAACTGTTCTTTAATTGATTTTGTGGGTATACATACATGATGTGTGTACATGTGCGTCTCAAAACAGTATTTTTTAATTTTACTATGGATATATAAAAATAAATAAACTGAACTGAATTCTGGCTACCAAAGGCTCAATCTGTCAGATATTTTTAAAGTTCTCGATATTTTTTACTGTATGGTCTTCGACCAAGCCGCGATACAATTCCATATTTACAACAAGTGCTGATAACGTGGCATCTTACCCATGTGTGCAACAGGCCCCGCTCATCCCTGTATTGACAAAGCATCAACTTTCTCTATTACAGAAACAAATAAGATTATTATTAAGAAGCTGAAATTGAAATCTTTATTGAAACATTGTAAACATTACTTTATAAACTAGGAATTGACGTATAAATTTTTTCAGATAAAAAGAAAATCTTATTTTTTCAACTTTTTATAGACCTTTTTAATTTTTTATTCTACAGAGAAATTTCACATTTATACTTGTACGTACTAAGCACGGTGTGCCGAATATGCACTAGTATTCAAATTTACTATTCTCAATTAAAAGATAATGCATTTCGATACTAGTGTTAGAAAGAGATTTCATCGAACGATATTTTATAGCACTGTCTATAGCTTAAATCCACTGTCACGCTTATCCGTGCCATAAGCAGTCGATTTTTGCACCGTGAAGTTAGCGCCCGAGCATAGCGAGTGATAAGCACGGATAGGCGTGACGTAAGTGCGAATTTATGCCACGCAGTGCTATAAAGATCTGAATAAAATCGATAATTCGGAGAACGTCTTTCGATAGTTTATATTATCAGACGGAAATGGGTCTGATTAGTTCGATTAAAATCTTCAGTTTATTTATCTCAATGTTATCGACATTGTTTGAGCTTCGAAATATCTTTCGATAATAGTATAGTATTCGTTCTTTCGATTAAATAGATCAGTGCGAACAAAACTGAAATAATTATGTTAAAATTTATTGCATTTTTCATTTTCTCTGTTTTTATTAGTTTGTCACTTGGTAAGTAGTACTAATTATTTCTAAGTAAATTATCTAAGTAAAAATCTTTATAATATATTTATAGTTTCTTTATATTATTATTATCTTTATATTATTATTATTATTATTATTTTTTGAAAGATCTAATTACGTTATTATAATAACGATAATCGTATTTTTATTCACTGATAATAGTATGAGAAAGTTATATAACAAGTTTTATCAAGAAGCGAATCGTATATGCAACTTTATTTGATGTCTAATAGATTTATTTGACTTAGTTTTAATATTATTTGTTCAGCAAGAGAAGGTTTCGGTCCAGGTAATCAAGAATGGGGTTACGTGACAGTACGGCCAAAAGCTCATATGTTTTGGTGGTTGTATTACACTACTGCAGACGTGAATTCCAAATATGAGGAAAAGCCATTGATAATTTGGATACAAGGAGGACCAGGCGTTTCAGGTACTGGCTATGGAAATTTTGAAGAGCTTGGTCCACTCGACAGTAATTTGGAACCAAGGAATTATACCTGGGTATTTTATTTTAGTTAAAAATTTCTTTAAATTTTATATTGTATTTTTAAAAATACGTTAAATTATCGTGAAATAATAAATAAAAATAATTATTCAATTTAATATTAATATTACAAACTTTTAATTGTAGATTAAAGACTACAATGTCGTTTTTATTGATAATCCTGTAGGCACTGGCTTTAGTTTTGTCGAACCTGAGGGTACATATAGTGAAAATAATGAACAAATCGCAAAAGATCTAATGCAATGTATTCAAGGATTTTTCAAAATACTTCCAAAATTCTCAAAATCGCCAACATACATACTGGCCGAATCATACGGAGGAAAAATGACTGTTGAGTTTGCTAATTTGTGGTATCGAGTATGACGCATTTTATGAATCTTATAAAAAACTTCTTTTCGATAATATAATGCAAGATTTCTGTTAAAGGAACAAATCAAAGGAAATATAAGAAGTAATTTCAAAGGTATTGGATTGATCAATTCACTCATATCTAGTAATGATATGTACAAATCTATCGCTCCGTTTTTACTAAATTTAGTAAGTAAGATTATTAATTTTAAATTAATGTATAGCTTTACATTTGATATTGTATTATATTATAGATTTTCAAACAAAGCTAATATCGTAAAATTTCATGATTTTAGTTTTACAAATAAATTATTCTGGAATATTTTTTACTTAGTACCTATTAATAAAAATCTAATAAAGAAAAATATATTCCTACAATTAATAAATACTACAAATAAAAATATAAGAATACTTTTTAATTAGTACTTTTTATAGGGAATGATTGATAGTATTGGTTTCAAAGCAATCGATAAAGCTGCAGATGATTTTATCAAAGCCAGCTCTGTCGGTGATTGGTCCAAAGCTGTACATATTGGAGGAATAATTGAAAGTCTTATGCAAAACCTTACTTTCGGTGTTGATCGATTGAATGTTCTTACAAAAATGCCACCTGTTTATTACCCAGGTATATTAATTACAAATAATTTGTTTATTTTGATAGAAAAATAATTTTACCGTGTGATTTTAAAACATTTAATATTACTATATGATTTTCAGCCAGAAAAAGCTCAAAACTGTCTCGATTTTTATATTCGGAGAAACTGAGAAAAATTATGAAAAATGTAAAAAATACGTTAGGCTTAATAAGCGATTGGGGAACACAAGAACCAAAAGTATTTTTCGCATTAAGTGAAGATAGTGAAAAACCAGTAGTACATCACGGTAATAAGGTTTTCTTTAGTTTATTTAAAGTCTTATATGAAATACAAAATTTAAATAATTTAATCTTATAATATTTTATTATGATTACGACACAATATGACTCACTATTATAATTTCAGTGGAAAAATTACTAAATGAAACAGATATTACAGTATTTGTTATAAATGGTCAACTGGATTTAATTTTAAATACACCAGGTACTATATAGAATTAAAGGTTATTAATTAATGCATTTATAAATTACATTAAATAAAGCTTTTAAATTAATGCATTTAGTAATTAAAATAGAATGAAAAAAGTAATACTTAAATAAAAAAAATTCAATACTTTTTTACAAGTTGATTAACTTTTAATATATTTTAAAGGAGTTCTGAGCTGGGTTGAAAAATTGAAATGGAATCACGCTGATGAATGGTTTAATTCTCCTCGAAACCCAGTAATTGTTAATAACATTATTGAAGGTTACTATAAAGGCTACGGTAATTTGAAATTCTACTGGGTTGACAGATCTGGACACATGGTAAGAATTAGAAAAATAAATTTAAAAAAAATAATTTTTGTTTGAATAATTTCATAAAAAACATAATAATCCTGGAAGAAATAATTCCTTAGTAATTTAATATAGTCACTTAATGGTCAGTTAACGGTTTAAATAGCCAAAAAATAACTATTTCGTAATCTCGAATAATTTCATAAGTTATCCAGCAGAGTGTCTACGGCGGTTATAGGGTGGTTACTGCATATTCTATTTTATTCGGGGTAGATACAATAAGTATTAAGTATTATATAAAGAAAGAAAACAATTATGGATAATCTACTATGAATATATCTATTACTACGAATATATTACTCTTGCTTTCATATTTATTCTTATATTATTATTAAATATGAAAATTTTTTTACAGGTACCTGTAGGTAATCCAGCAGCTATGGAAGTGATATTAGAAGATTTGATTTATAACTAATAGTAAACTATATTGTTTAAAATGTTTGCTTTGTTGAAGGTAAATTGTCTAATATACAGTTGTACACTTATTACAACAAAGAATCTATTCTCAATTGAAGAATTATGTTGTATCTCAATTTAATTATTACAAAAAAGTGTGTTGACTACGTTTCTCCCCAAAAAAAATTATGTAGAACAGCAATTAATCGATTGTTAATTTAAAAAAAAATGTTTAAATGAAACTACTTTTTGTGATTTATTTATACATATAGTCTCTTGATCGATATAACGACTGTTCCATTTTTCCTATATATTTAATATCGGTACTTTAGTTCACTCTTTTTTTTTATATTCGTTAACAATTATGCCTGCAAAATGGGAAAATGTAATAATCAAATTGGATGGGATATTCTATTTGGGTAAGATACGTTCATTTGTTGATTAAGATACCAAGTACGCATTAATTCGATATCATTAAATAATACTCTCACCTTATTAAAATGTAAAGCAATAACTAACGTTCTAAAATGTTGCTGTATTGTGGTTTTACACGAAATCCTCATGCAGATACCGATCCAACTACTAACTGTCGTCAATGCTACTTTACTGTAAACTTAATTGTAAAAAAATTTGTTTCGACTCTCTGTGTGCAAAATATTCGTTCTTGGTTCGTTTTTGCAGGCGTGAAATAGTAGGCTCTGATCCCGGATACAAGATTCTCGCGCAGCAGCCAAATTATGCTATATCGCACCTGTAAATCCGGTACAATAACCCGAATTTTGCGTCCAAAGATTAAAAAAATAATAAATGCACAATAGATGCAAAATAGATTTCTGTCCCTCGTGTGAATTTCGAATTATTGAAAATAACTTCGGTATCTTCCATATTTTAATATACCTAAAACCATATATCTTTTAATATGGATATATCTTTCAAACTGTTCATGAGAATTAAAAAAAAAGTAATCTCTTTATTTATAGGTAATTACAAGAATATTTATAAGCGTTTAATAAGTCTATTTTTTCATTGAAAAAGTTTTGAAAAGTAAAGTTTTATTTGCTGATACTTACTTGTTCTAATTATAAAATAAAAAAAAGTTACAAAATACGAGAATTGCATCTGCAACCCTCAAGGCAACACGCTAAGAAGTGCAGCGCTTATGTGTTTTAGTCGCAAGTTATACTCCACCTTCGTCGCTCACCTCCTCATCGCGCGCTCGACTTTTCCGAGAACGAGAGCCTATATAGTTCAGGAGCTCCACCGCTAGAGGCGCTCTCAAAAAATAGGAGCGAAACATTGCATTTTGCATCGGACATTCGGACATATATACTTACTTGCGCTCATCTCTGCTATAATGCGTATGTTATCCCTAAGAGATCGTTTCGCAAACATGCCATTAGGGGAATAAATACTATCATAATACAGTACCAATATCTTAATTTCATAATAAATACTATCATAATACAGTATACGAACAGTGGAAATTAGTGAGAGTGTTTATCCGCGAGTGTCAACTTCTCAATGCGGCATCAGCTGTTTATTCAGCTATTTAACAGCTTCTTTTGTCTGTTTAAAGATTCACGTCTAAAGTGCTCTCATTTAAAAGTGAAATAAATAATTCATAATAATTATTGAGGACATGAAACTAAAAAGAAGGCATAGTCAAATTTACAAATTAAGTATTGTCTGATACATAAAACAAGGTGCATGTTATAAATTTAGTCTGCAGGGCAGCAAAAAGGTTAGTTGTTCATTTGTCTTTTGAAAATAAGATTGTTGTACGAAATCTATTAGTTCGAGTCATAAGTGAGATTACGCATGTATATATACTATAAATAAACAGGCCTGACAGTATCTTCATGAGGCCATTGACCAAGCTTCTATATACAGATACTCACGTGTGGATACCTGTCGACATGCGAATAAAGCGATCACATGCGACCGTAAAATTAATCTAAAATTTTGAAAGAAATAACGAATTTTGAAATAAAGAATATAAATTTAATATTTTCAATTATAATTTTAATTAGTCGTAATCACCGTCACTTTGTTTTTCTTACATCTATAGATTATTTTATGAGACTGTCTACAGCGACAAAATAGCACACGAATGCGTACACGAAAACAGCTGATTTCGTGTACTTACGCAAAAAAGATTCGTGTATACGTAAAAACTCCGCCCTCAGTGAGAAAACCCCACGCACCTTTGCGTACGCAAATCAGTTTTCTGCAACTAGAAAAAAGAAAATATTTCACGTACGCGAAAGTTCGCAGGAAAATTTAGCGAGCGCTGCAATTCAGTTACAAAAAATTAATCCAAAACTAATAACCCATCATCACATACCCAATAATCCCCTTTTTGTTGCTGCCACTTTATATGTTAATTATTGGGTATACGGATGGATTATTGGTTTAGGATTAATTTTTTCTGTTTAAACTACTGTTTTATTTCTTTTATCGTTTAGTCATTTCGCGTACACGAGAGTAGACTTGAGCATACGCGAATAACTAACCTCATTACTGAAACTAAATTTTAGCGTATGCAAAAAAATTTTCCTGCGAACTTTGTTTTACGCAAAACATTTTCTTTATTTTAAATTGCTTTTCCTTCGCTAAAGTGGGCAGAGTTGTCTCACTGGAGGCGTACAGTTTTTGCATACGCTATTTTGTCTCCAAATATTCTCCTTTCAAGCTCTCCTCCCCCTCCCAAAAAAACATGATGTTAATTCAATTTTGAAACAAAATAAACTTAACCAACTACATCGCGAACCACTGATATATATGAGGATACTTCTGTATAGATATCGAAATGCTTACACATGAGATAAATTTTATCATATTAGAATTTTTATAATTTTTACTTTTAAAATATTGCAAGCTTCTGCATTATTATTAGTCCATGCAAAGCTTTTGTTTTGCAACAGCTGTGCAAGTACTTATAATGAAGCACGAGACGGTAGTACCAAAATCGCATCAACCTTTTGCAGCTGCATCGTGCCATATAAAGCCAACTACAGTCGTTTTAAGTACTTACCTATATATGCTTGATTAACTCGCCCATTTTCTGTTTACTTAATATTTGAAAAAAAAAAAAAAATGTTTCATAGTCATTCTCAAAACATAGAAAAACGATCTGCCATACTTAATAGCTTAATAAATAAGTATATCACAAGACATTTTTTTATATTTATAAAAAATAATTATCCACTGTTGACGATTTTCTAAACAGGCACTCTAGCTAATCGCTAGATTAAAAAAGTAGATAATAACCAAAATTTGTTCATTCATGCACTAGGTTACTCGAAATTCCTCGAGTTCAAAATATTTTTATGCAATCATGGCTGAAAATCTAAATTTACCGATGCTGTTACGAGATGCAAATATTTCAATGGAATTTGTTTTAACACACATAAAATATTTTCGAGCTTATGAGATAAACCAAGGAAAAAAATGTGTTGGAGAGTACCACCTTCTTTTCCCGCAATTAAAAGCATTTCCGGATAAGTTTAAGCAGTACACGAGGATGGATGTCAATACGTTTGCTTATTTATTATCTAAAACAGAAGATAGATTAAGCAAAAACTGGTGTAACTTGCACAAGAAGACAATAGTTGCAGAAGAACGTCTTGTGGTCACGTTAAGGTGAATTTATTGTATTATTTTTATATAATTTATTGTAATAGTTTTTATTTAAGAGCGTCTTTCAACTAATTTTCCATTATTATGTATTTTCTTTTTGTTAATTATATTTTGTAAAATAATTAAAGTAAACATAGATATGCGCTGAAAAGTAATCTGCAATTTTGAAGAAATATTACTGAAAATTTAGTTTTTATCTATATATTATTTTATAATAATACCCTTAATTTTAAACGTAGAATATTTTGTGGATATTACAGGCAGATAAATTATATCTTTCTGATCTTAGTGCGCGTGCTTGTATATAAAAAACGATTTACACATTATTCCATACAGGTACACGTACTTCTACGGTTACTTTAAATTGAATACAAATACCCGCGGTTTTGAGTCAATTTTTCATGATTCCATAAATAACCAGATGTATCGATAATTTTCATTATAGAATTTATAATTAAACATTCAATCAGAATTTTCATATACTTCAATTATTTAATATAATATTTAACAAACACATTTAATCTATGATTTAAAAAAATTTCTTTTTAATTTTAAATGAAGTTGTTTTAACAACAATTTTTAATAAAAATATTCTTTGTCAGGTTCCTTGCAACGGGAAGCTCATTTTCTGATCTATCAGACGTATTCAAAATGGGAAAATCGACTGTGAGTGTTCTAGTACGAGAAGCGATGGATATTTTATGGGAAATTCTAATGCCATTACACATGCCGGCGCCGACACAAGAGGGTTATCTAAAAGTCGCCCGAAAATTCTATACTAAATGGAATTTTCCTCATTGTATTGGCGTACTTGATGGACGTCATATTCCAGTAAAAAATTTAGGCGTTTGCTTTCCATATTTAAACTATCAGAAGTTCTCTTCGTTGATCCTACTAGCAGTTGTAGACGCGAACTGTAAATTTGTCAGCATAGATGTCGGAGGGTGCGGAAGTCAAAGTGACAACACATTTTTCAGAGAATCCTCTTTATACAAATGTTTGATTACGAAAAGAATAAAAGTTCCAGATGATGACTGGCTCCCCAATTCTACAACCATTTTACCGTACTTTTTTATTGCCGTCGGAGGATATGCCCTAACGGAGAACCTGATGAAACCTTATCCTCTCGAAAATTACTCACGTGATAAAAAAGTTTTCAATGATAGATTGTTAAAGGTGCGGACAGTTGCTGATAATGCTTTTGGTTATATGTGCGAAAAGTGGAAAATATTTAAGCAGCCTATTGATAAATCTCTACCTGTAGTTGAATCGATTGTAAAATGTGCAACTGTACTACATAATGTACTGATTGATCTGGAGCACGAGAACATTCCTGTTAATTTGACGTCAAACTTGCTGAATATTTCTGAGCCAGGTACTTATGAACAAGAGGATTTGGCAACTGGTTTAGGCAAAGAAGTACGCAACGAGTTGAAAAGATACTTCGAGAAAAAGCCTTCGGCCGATAGAGGTATTTATTTACTTTTTTCTTTCAAAATATAAAATAATTAAAAAAAAACATAATTTTTTTCTTAGTTATAGGTTTTAGGCAGATTAACGTTGTTGATGATCCAGATGTAATTATGCTAGACTAATGTGCTGATTTCGCAGGTACATCCGTATATTATATATGGAACGTGGAAGGATGATTTTGAGCTGAATCTTAGCGATTTATAAGTTTTAAAAAGTTAAAATAATATTTTTTTACAATAACATTATTTATATTATTACTAACATTATTATGATAGCGTTTAATTAATTATAATTATTATAATTATAAAAGTTGTTCAACATGAATGCCTCTTCAATAGATGCATTTTAAAAATGTTTTAATAGGATTAATTTTATTGGTGTCTAACGAATTTATGTTTTATATTCAATATTTATAAATTATCGTTCTATTTATGAATATTTTAAAAACTACTTAATTGTTCAGAAATACCACTTACATTTGTTGTTTTTGGAATAAATCTGTATTTATAAACTGTTTGAATATATTTTGTATGAGAAATACAAGATATACGAAGATGTTATAAAGGTTCAAAGAATGTAAATTCACATTAGTTATTTTTTTTTATACATTTATTTAATGAACGCATACTAAACAGGGTATAAAATTATTACTTCAGATTAAAATTAAATTTATATAATTCAATAAAGTCTTTTCTTATAATGTATTTGAGAGATTTATTTCAATTGTAAACATCAGATTTTTTTACTTTTGTAATAGACATTATTAAAATATGTCTTCGAATGTGAAGGAGACCAGGTCTTTATTTACATGGGGTCAATTTGTATGAAACGAATAACGTAAAATTTAAAGCATTCTACATTCGACACGACGAAGGTACATAAAATTTATCGTTTGAGTTGTTTATTTGCACATGAATTCATACATAAATCCTTCGTTATGTAATCGGTGTCCCTTATGTCACAAGTTTTTAAGTATAATTTCAAATCTGTAAACGAAATTTAAAAAATCATTAAATCGACTGTTCAAACACAGCGTTTTCCGTAAACGCAACCAAATCACTATTTTCTTTTTAAAAAATTCGCTTTATCCAAACGATTTCGGCCATTCAATGCTTCTACACGATAATAGTAAATACGAGACTACATTGTATAAAAAGTGAGTCGACAAAGAGCTTACATTGTTTTACTAATATTCGTTCGCACGCCCGATATCAGATCACGATAAAGATTCATTTTTACATACTTATTTTCGTTTTTTAATTCCGCACTTACGTCTTTCCATTTACGCAGAACGCGCATGACGGCATATTGATTTTTCTGTAATTTATATCAGTAAAATCTATAGTTCAAATCTCAATTTATCTAACAAAAACATTCGCAAAAGTGTCATCGCGTTCGATCGTAAAAGTACCGTTTCTCCTTATAATAGAAGCTTGTGCGTAAGTGTAATTCAAACGTCAAGTGCGTTTTTTAACTTTTCATCTAAGACATCATGACGCTTTCTGCGTGTGCACATGTACAAATAAAAAATGCAGTTCGTCAATCTACTCCATGCGTCATCAGCATTAGATTACCAAGTTGATAGTATCATCTTGCTTCATTTAATCTTAGCAACTGATTACTCATCATTGATGCTCCTGAAAGAATTTCAAACATCTATACCGCAAATTCTCTTTTCCTTCAACAACACACCTTTCCGCTCAACCAAAACACAAAAACATCTCTCACGCGCATAAAAAATCTCAACTATTTTATTGACCCACCCACCTCAGCATCTCAAAAACACACTCCGCACGTGCGCTCAAATTACACCCTCTCCACCCGCCAAACAGCCAAACTGCGCCTCATCAATGCACTCGTCGAGTTCTCGCGCACCGAGTCGCAAATTACCCACCAACGCGGAAGTCCATACGATTCTATATAAGCGCGAATGGCGCGACTCGGGCGAGCCTCCACACCAGCCAATCCCAGCCGGCCGACTCACAGCCACCCACCAATCGGCCAGCGCGCACGAAATCTTGTTTGCAGAGGGCCAAGGCCGTGCGAGAGTAGACGGCGCCAAGCTGATATTGGATTACATCACGGAGCTGCGCGCGCGGGTGAATAGACCGTCTAGTAGGAGGTGGAGACACGTGAAAAATTTTCGCGATGGGGGGGGGGAAGTAAATAGACGCACGTGGAGATTCTGCGACGGAGCGGAGATAGTGCGACTGTAGGCTTGTTTTCGTCGGGTCGGTGGATGGATGTAAACAGAGTATTGCGCTTTTTCGAAAACTCGTTGCAGTGTTTTTGTTGATGCTGCGCGTTGCAGGTGATTCGTGGGTTTGAGATGCGATAAAGTGGGAGAGGTTTTGCAAGCGCGTTTGATATGTTTTTTTTGTTGGTTTTGCGTTTGACTGGGGGTGTATTGGTGTAGGTGTTTTTAAAGTTTGATAGTTTTGTTTATTTTATGGAGGATGTTGGAAATAATAGATGGGCTTTTTTATTTGTCTTTTTACTTGAATGTACTCGCCGATAAAATTATCTTAGAATAATAATGTATTTCGTAATCAAATGAAATTTCACGAGCATAAATACTGGAATTTACTGCTAGGTATGTTCCTCACGTCTTCGTCTTTATATAGTCCACTTTTGACTTATTCAATTACTTTAAAATTTTACGGGTCATGGCTCATATTTGGAGGCCATAAGACTTTTAAAAATTCTTCATAAAAGTGATAAAGAAAATGTAGTAATCGAAAGGAATGCGAATACGAGATTTTTAAAACTTGAAATACGTGATGAAAATAAGGTTTTACTTAAATTCACAAGTGACTTTTCTCATCTAATATTAAAAAATTTGTTTATCTTCATCTGAATTGTTTTTGCCATGTGTTTTAAGTCTTAAATCGTTCTTAAAAAAGAATTATAGCGAAAAATGTCTTACCACTCTCGCTCCTTATCTACTTCGTATAAACATATACTTACTATGCGTCACACGAACTTTTATCGACGACCCTTTTTTATTTATCTTCAGGTTTTTACAAAACCGTATATGCTCTAAGCAATATTAAAAGCTTTATAAATTTATTTGAAAGTACTGACTATTCTTCCTTAAAACTTTTGCGTAAATTAAATTCGCTGATAATAAAGATATTTGATTCTTATCTCGATTCTCGAAAAACTATATCAACAGAAATAATATTTATACACTTCGCACATTGTTGCAATTTATGAAATTTTAATACATAACGTATGCAAAGGATGTAATTTTCAAAGATAATAAATTTACAAGACGCAATAATTTTATTAATACTCTTTGACATCGCTTTGTATATCGTTCAACCACATCGACACACTGGCGTGTATCAACTCGTCGATAGACTGACTTTTCGTCTCTTCGAAGCTTTGCAGCAAGAATTCACAAATACTGAAAATAAACATCAATATGTAACGTTAATCCCAAACTCATTCAACAAACAAAAAAGAAGCATCTCCGATTAATAAACAATCTCATCAGCAGCACAACATACCTCATCAATTCTGCATTCTCACGATCTTTCAGCTCGAGCTGCTCGCCGAGCTCCTTGATCCTAGCCTCACTATCTGCGTACAGCTGCATACGCTCGGTTGAAAAACTTTTCTCTGCTAAATCCAGCTGCGCGTTCGCCCTGAGCATGTAAAAAAATTATTTTTAATTTAATTGAAGTTGTTCATATTTCTTTGAGGAGTTCCTTTCAAGCTTGTTAATTTAAGACTGCGCGAAAGATTCTACACTAAAGACGTTTTAATGCGGCTGATTGTACTTTATCTTTATGATCCCTGAATGAGTCGTGTGATTGGTTCTTTTATTGGCCGTTTATTGTTACCGTGAATGGATTCAAATTAGCTGGTGTTTGATTAGATGCTTTGTGTTTATAGTGTATTAATAAGGAAATGGTGATTAGAAATATTAAGATTTAATAGACATCCGTGTTGTAGGATATCGTGGAGAGCAGAGCTAGTTAGCACACAATTAATATTTTTATTTTAGTAATATCTTTCTCAGGAAATTACACTTGTATCTGTTAATCATATATATATATTAACAATTCTATGACTTACCTATAGAATATCAAATATTACTAAATACTAGTATTAAGCAGTTCATTATTTATAATTGAACATCGAACTCCGCGTGTCAAGCTAGCCCCGCTCTCTCCTACTCAAGTTTCCAAATAATACATTTTTAATTGTGAATATATGGCGAACGACAATTTTTTTTCAGAGAAAAAAATTATCATTACGATAAATAAGATTACAAATCTTCAATTCCCTTCTTTTTTTTTTTAAATTAAAGGGTTAAGATAATAACTTACTGATTCAATCGATCGATAGCGTGTTCTTTCAGCTGGTCGAATTGTACTTGCTTCTGCTTCATGCATTCTTCATGCTCGCGCAAGCTGTTCTTCAAAGTTTCCACGTTGTTGTTGAGAATTTCTATAGTATTTTTCGCCCGTTCGTACTTCCTATCAAAAAGAACTTGAGATGATTTTTTTTTAAGTTCTATCGAATGATAAACTCATTATAAACTCGTAACTTTTTTACCTAATTTGAATTTCAGTTAAAATAAAAAAAATTTATGTTTTCATTACAAAGTTATTATTTATATTCCTATATGGTAAAGAACGTTATAAAAGATGAATATTCCTTGAAATAAAAGTATTTCATTATAATAGTATCTATACCGAGATTCCTAAAATTAACGTCAAAAATAAAATTGTTTACTAGACTACTTCAATCGCAATACTACACTAAAATATGTGTTATCTTTAAAAGCCGCGTTTTTCCCCAATACATGATTAAGACAATATTTTTGCAAACGTACAGCGCTACACAAACTTGGACTTTGGCTTAACTTCAACAAAACTATCTATATGCCCATGACACTTTATCGAAATTCAAGCATACGTATATCTCAATTAATTCTTCGATACGCACTTAACTACTATACCGTCTACTATAAAACAAACAAATAAAACTTGCAACATTTTAACCAAAAAGCACTCAAAAACAAAATCTATGAATCACTTTTCTCAAACCACCGCCAAGCCAATAAAAATCCACCTACTCGTGCACGTCGTTAAACGAGTTCTCAAGACTATCCAGATGCTTCAAAACGATTTCCAACTGCTCTCGTAGCTCGTTCTGTTCATCAACTGCGCTGCTCCTCTCTAACTTCAGCTTCTCGATGGTCGCGTTCTGCTCGGCCAGCCAATTGCGCGTCTTCTTCTCGAACTCCACCAACAGTTTTCTATATAAGAAAAATAAAAAGCGTCGATTTTTATACCTGAAGCTCGCGAAGTGAGGCTTGAGTCTACACACGGCGATAGGGATATAGCGTTACAATTGCCGATCTCTTGTTAAAGACTCTTCTGTCAATTTTGTCTCGAGATCGGCGAGCTTGCACATGGTTTGCCGCTCGCACCTGTCGCAGTCGGAGCACACGTCCATCAGCTTCGTTATCAGCTGCTCTGAGGAAAAGTTTTCCTTTTTTATGGACAATTTTGGGGTTGCGTGTATTTTGAGATGGATTTGAGATTTTTGGATTTTGAAACTGTGGAAGTTAAACGTATCCGTTGCGGTATTGATTTTATTTGGGTGAATAGTTCTGGTTTATTAAAAGATTATGACTGCACGCGACAAATTAACCTAGCAACTTGTTATAACTATGATTGCTCAATTTTTTAGTAACGTTGCCAATGTTTACAAACCTATTAATACAGAATCATGCCCAACAAAATCAATATATAGCAAACTTGCAAAATTCCAAGCTAAACTTAAAAAACGTATTCAGTATTCTACAATATTTAATAAACTAATTACGTTCACGTCGGCATCGTCTTCGTAAACCGTCCGACTCTCGCACCTCGACTCCGCGGACTCCTGCAAAAAAGCACAATCACACCAGGCGATCATCAAAAAAATCAACAACTCAACCAATCCAAAAAAAAAGCAATCTCTCACACACATCCTCATCACTGGTACAGCAGCGCGAGTCGAGCCAGCAGCTCTCCAGCTCCTTGCCACAGACGTCGGCGAAAACCTCGTCGAAGGTGCGAGGCGTGGCCAGGCCAGCGCTAGATCTTGGCGTCTCTAGCGACATGTCGTTCAGCCCCGAACTTGACTCTCTCCTTTCTCTGCTTCTCTCGCGCGCGACCCTGAAAATAGAACTTGTAAGCGCTCTTTGCCTGGCACGCGTTGCTCTACTTTCGCGCGCGCGCGATCGTATGTTTTTGCACGCGCGAGTGTCAGGCCACCCGAGATATTACGTGTCGCGGTGCGGGATTCTGGCTTGGCTGTTAGTCACTGGCGCGGGTTACTTTGTTGTTTGGGGAAGAGTGGGTGTGTGTGTGCGTGTGACTGTCTGATTTTGATGCGATTTGTTTTTTTTTTCTTTGGTGGGGGTTTATTGGGTCGAGAGTGAAGTTGGCTGTGTGAGGCTTTTTTAATTGGAATGATTAGGCTGGTGCTATCAGTCAGGGACTGTATTGAGTATTGTGTCTGGAATTCCAGCATTTAGGAAATGATGCAACTCTTATTCAAATGTTATTATTTATAAACCTATAATCGAAATAAAAGTGAAAAAGTTTAAGGATTTTTTTTTATTGACTAAGTAATAAATAACAAAACTGATAGTGGATAAAAAATTTTTTAATATCGAATTGTTTAAGATTCTTCACTTTTTAATTTAAAGGTATATCTAGCGTATAACATACCAGTAGCTAAAATGAAATACCCAGATCGATTACATTTTCTTGTGAATTAACGAAGTTAACATCCTTTTGATAACCCGGTAAAAAAGGCCTTATAGAATCATATAACCCTTATGGAAAAGCTCTGCAGAATTTCTGCATAGTTTCTGTATAATCGCTGCATAATTTCTGCATTATTGCTGCATAGTTTTTTGCATAATTTCTGCAGGTTTTTCCACATTTTCTGCAGAATATTTCTGCATAAATTGTGCAGAAACTATGCAGAAACTATTATCAGATTAAAATTTTACCCGCAATTCTGAAAACAACCTTTGCATAAAATAGTACATTATGTGCCAAGGGCGATAAGTGGACCTTTATTGTCCTTGTCCGTGGTACATACAGTGCTTTATGTAACGCAGGCATTGA
>JAPYZA010002414.1:0-24031 GCA_030522685.1 Eupelmus azureus | reverse complement strand
AATGCAAGAGCAGTTCAGTAAAATAGAATTCTACATTTTAATAAACGTTTTATTTATCTATTTTGCTGCGTATGTAGTCAATTTATCTTGATGAATGCTGGCGCTTCAAAGCACTTCAATTAAAATACCGAATTGGCGTTTTAACTTTCTCATTCCTATCAATCTAACATAAATATAAATATCAATTCAGATACGCGCGAGAAACGAGAATTAACAAAAAAACACCATTTCAAAGGGATTAAAAAGCCAGGGCGTAAAGGTCGACGTAACTAAATTGAAACTAAACAAATCCCTTTCTATCATCATTCCTTCTCGCAAATTTCGCGTGCAAATATATATGTGTGTATATATATATATATATATACAAACACATATATATACATCACGCGCATCTTCTCTTGTTTAATGGAGGGCGACATTCAATATTGTTCCACAGTAACCCTCCTTTCTGGCTTTTTGTCGCATTAAAACGCTGGGACGCGACCGAAGGAAAACAGATTCCGAGGTTGAGAAATGTTCTCATGTGGGTACATGTCTGTGTGTCTGTGTGTATGTGTGTGTGTGTGTGTGTGTTTGTGTGTGTTTGTGTGGGTGCGTGTGTGTGAATGTGTAGAGCGACCAAAGGGGGGGCACCGCTCACTGGAATACCAAGTAGATCTCGGACGACGTACTGCGATATCGGATTATTCTTTGGGCCGCCAAGTATACATAAAAAAATATTAAAAAGTTGAGCTTGACAATATGTCAGTTGTGTCGCCCGATGCGTGCCTCTTCGCGAGCTGCTGCTGATTCCTTTTTATGTAAACGCGAGTTTCTTTTTCTTTCTCTCCGGCGTTGCTGTTTTTTCATCTCTGTTTTCCATTCGCTTCCCCCCTTTTAATGGAGACATACATAAATAATGGCTGTTACGTATTTAGAAATGTTAAGTTGTCGCAGAAAAGAAAGTCTTGGAAAAGAATATTATGTTTAAGATGGCAAATTCCATTTTTACATTTTTACGTTCTCAGCTTGTGTACAATGTACAATTCAGTTTATTTAACATAGTACATTTATTAGTTAAATAAGAGAAATACTTTTTATAAATAGGAATTTGAAGCTAAAATAAATATTAATTCTCAAGCGTAAATCATACGTAATGGATGACCGCAAACAGTACTGTAAAAGTTGTAAAAAATTCTCTCCACCCATTCCTAATTCGCCAACAGACCCATAACTTTCATCCCGCCCAATTCCCTCACACACAAAGGCAAACGAGTAAAAGTAAAAGAATAAAAAAGAAAAAAAAAAAAAAAAAAGAAAAAGAAAAAGAAAAAAGAAAATTTGGCGGGAGGCAAGGCCCTGAGGAGATGTAGGTGCGGAGTGGTCGGAGCTCGGCGATTGCCACTAAATTGCGAGCGCGTCAGGGATCGTTCGGGCGCGTGTGTCTCCGAAAAAGCCGATGGTCGGCTCCGGAAACGCAGCGGTCAAATGGCGCGACGCGCGCCGAGCTGCACCGGCCCACCATAGATCTATTTTCGACCGAGACAATTTCCCAGAGCTCCGCCCATTTTTCAATCCCCGACTAGCAGGGCCAATATATAGCCTCACGCATAGGTATAGCGAAAATAGCAGCGACCGCAGGCGCGCTCGCGTCTCTTATCGGCGCGCCACAAAGATTCGGCCCTGAATCCGCTTAATTAATCTCCACCATCCCCCGAGCGTACGTAACTGTGTTTCGAGAATCTATTGCCGCGAGCGGGATAAAAATAAGCGAGCGGAATATGCGCTATGCGGCGCACGCGCTCGCGCAATACCCGGGCGTTTTTGGTGCACGCCCGCGCGCCTGCGCCCGGCTATGAAATCCGCTGGATGCTTGGATTTCGATTGCATGAGCGTGGATTGTTGGGAAGAAAAGTGAAATTACCAGAATCGAGAGATAGAATATAACGTGGCTGGTTTATTGGATATTGGATTTACGTTGTAAAATCAATTGGATATAGTTTACTGTTTCCAATAGGGCGTAGAATAACGAGCATTCGACGCAAGGGTTCTTCATATTCGATAGTCGTATTTCGAAGATGATTTTGGATATATTCGGAATACTGCCTCTATTTTATATTTGGTTTAGAAAAATGAAAAAGTTTATGTTGAATTTTTATTTAACTTTATTTGTAATATTTATAACTTATTACAGCTTATTTTGTTATTCTGATTATCTTCTGAATTTTTTACAAGATGATTTGATATTTAAAATTTTGTGAAACTTAAAACTGAAAAAAGGTAATATAATAATAATAAATTCAATGTAACTAATATAAACAAATAATATTACAGCATATCGGATTAAATCAAACTAATTTTATAAACATTTCACTATTTATAATGATCAAGTATAATAAAGCTTAGAAAATTTATCAGTTGTCTACTCCAACTGTAAAACCCGAACAACTAAAATAAGTACTTGAATTTTTAACCCTCTTGATCAAAAACTAATTTGTTTTTTGATATTTAAAAGTCAACCCTTAATAGACGTATTGAAAACAGACTCGCACTGACTCTTTTTCTTCACACGAAAAAATTATCCTCCAAACATAAAATAGTCTAGATACGATGCGGAGCTCGTCTTCTTTTCGCGTCCGTATCGAATCACGCTGACCTCAGGCAAACAGGCGGGGGTGGCAAAGAAAAAAAAGGCTCGGAAAAGCGAGGCTGAGAAAGAGAGTTATCCGAAAACTCGATGGGAGATGTAGATATATATATATATACGACGCACTAGGAGTAACCGTTGCGCCCCTAGAGAGAGAAAGAGAGAGAGAGAAGCCGTCTCCGACACGGAATAAGCAAGTGGACCTTCGCCGCTGCTGCACATCCGGTGTCGCCTTTGCCGAGGGGCATCGTACGAGAGAAAAGAAAACGGAATAGAGAGGAAGCGGTGACTGAGTTAGGGCGCTCACAGTGGGACCGCATCTTTTCAAAGCGTTGAATCTGGACTGGGCGCCCGCTCTCCCGTATCGCGAGAGACGGCGAAATTCACTTTGCCCAAAGGTAATTCCCCCTTTTTATTCCCAGCAGTTTTGCAGATTTCCATCCTCAAATGAGCTGGATCGCGCCTTTCCCGGGCTCTCGAAA
Source organism: Eupelmus azureus (assembly GCA_030522685.1). Lineage (NCBI taxonomy): Eukaryota > Metazoa > Arthropoda > Insecta > Hymenoptera > Eupelmidae > Eupelmus > Eupelmus azureus. Next base: position 20,923 of record JAPYZA010002414.1, on the reverse strand, counting down.
AATAGAGCGATGAGAGTTGCGAGTTGCAATTTTTATTGTGCCGCCGCGTTGTTCCCTTTTACGTTGTTCCCTCGGAAAGGATAAAGTGCGACGGGGAGACGGACTTCGGGGACTTGAAAATCGATCGTCATCGCGTCCGTCGACCAGCTACTGCAACTTTGCTCGTAAAAGAAAGACTCTCTCTCTCTCTTCGCAAGAGCGAAGGAGACACATAGAGAGTACGAAAAAAACAGAGGAGGAGAGATAGAAAGTCGGACACGTTTCGTCTCATCGTCCAGCCGCGCCTATAGACGCACGCTCGCCGTCCTCGTAAAGGGCGCTCCCCGAACAAAAATTAAATATCTTCGGAAGAGCGATAAAACGTGAAACTTTAGAGGATCGCACGAGCGCGGCCAGTCGTACACGCAGTAAAGACGCCCGACTGTTCCCGTCTGACCGAAGCGCGACTCTATCTACTTTACCGCCGAGCTCAAGCCGCAAATGCTCTTTTGCTTTATTTTTAAGCTCTCGTCGAGAGAGCGATAAGAGAGGAATCAATTGTTACTTGAGCATCGCTGCTCAATTGCTTGGTGTTAAATTTTATTCGTTATGATTGTCGGTATATGGAGTTTGAATTATTTTGCTTACTGCAATTTGAACATTCGAAATCGTTGCTCCGATTGTAATTGATATCGTGCTGTAAATTCCAATTTTTATTGCTCATTTATTTTATTTCTATAAGTGTTATTGTTGCCAGTTATTTTCTGTCAATTCAATAGAGCACATCCAGAATTATTCAAGCTGAAAGCAGCTCCATTCAAGTATAAAAAAATAAATTGAATAAGATTCAATTCCGAAAGTCTTGACTTTTCAAAAATTAAAAGCTCCTCCAATTTTCTTGATCCTCCTCTCGCGTTCTGTTCTAAAACTATGAAAAGCCCCTCTGTAAAAAAAGCACGATCGCGCGCGCAAACTGCAAAGCCGCACAACAATTTGCATTCCGCTGAAACGGCAAGGCGGTGCGCGCTCTTAAAAGTGGCGCAGCGTGGCGGGAATGCTCTTATTAGAGGCTTTACATCGCACCGCGTCGCGAAAAATCCAAAGGCGTATCACAAAGGCGAGAGCGCGCAATTCTTTCTAAGAAAAGGAAAGAGCAAAAATAAGAGAAAGGAGCGGGCCGGAAGAGTGAGAAAAAGAGAGACAGGGGGGCATTAAATCTTGCAGAGGCGCTTCCTTTTTTCTATCTCTCGCTCTCTCGCTCGTTCTTTTACTGCCGCGTCGATTTAAGAAGTTTTAATACTTGATAAAGGCTCGGAAGTTCACGCCATGTAGAGCGCTGGGCGAGAAGCAGGTATTTGCGTTTTATTTGTTGCGCACGACTAACGAAGCGCCGAGGCCGAGGTTGAAAAAGAAAGTTGCCAGAGCACGGAGCACTTTAATTTTAACTCACGACTCTCGGTTTGCCTCCCCCTCCCCCTTTCTCTCTCTTTCTCTATCTTTTTTCCTCCCCGAGAATGAGATAATGTTTTTGCACGGACCTGCATTGTTTCTGCTCACTTTCCGGCATTAACAGAGATAGGGACAATAAGTTGCATTTTAATGCGACGGAGCTTACAACTTATTTTTATTGCAAAGCTGGTAATCGTGTTTACGATCTTGTAGTATCTCTCTCTCTCTCTCTCTCTCTCTCTCTCTCTCACACACACACACACTTTTCTATTTTATTTTTCTTCTTATTTATTTTTGTATATTTTGAAATATAAATAAATCACTTTTTATCTATCTATACTTCTCTCACTTTATGTGATTTCAAATTGGAAACTTTTTTAGGGAAATAATAAAGTGAGATTAAAAAATAATTCAATAAGTGAATTGATTGAGAATTTATTGGGTCTGTTAGGGTATCGATATTTTAGGTAAAAGTATTTTAAATCTGAATATCTTCTTAAAAATAGGATATTCTTTTTAACCTTATTTTTACTTACACAAACTTTCTGTCACTTGAGCATCGTGAAAATATAACAACATGAATTCAAGCTAATGGAGCTAATAAAGCTCGCTGTTATATAAATTAACTTATATACCGCTCGGTCGAGCGAGCCTCGCAACAAGAAGAAAAAAAAAGAAGCAGCAGAGCGCCGAATAAAATTTTGCTCAACTTGAGTCCAAACAGTCACTATAACTAGAAAACTTCGCCAGTGAAAGAAACTCCTCCTTCTTCCTCGTGCGAGTAAAAGAACTTTAACGCTCATAGAAATTTCGAAGCACCTAAAATACTCTTCCGGCCCTTGGCTGCAGCGCGCGCAGGCGAAACTGCTAAGATGGACACGAAAATGGAGGCGAGAGAGAAAAAAAAAGTAGCAGGACGAACTGCAAAAGTGCCTCCTTTATTGGGAGGCATCCCTTATCCACGACGACCTTTCACAAATGCCCGGAGTTTCGGTGCACTTTACACACGTGAGGCACGAAGTAGCTTTGAGGATTTAGTTGGTGCGAGCCTCGAGAACATCGACACTTTTACGTCTGAGCGACTGTGGAGGTGGAGAAAAATGAGGAGAGATTCGCTCGTTTAAATGAATTAGGTTTGTTTTATGTGCTCTGGCTGAATTGGTTGCTGGGATGACTTTAAGAGAATATAAAACGATTGCCTCAACGTTCATTCAACGGTATATTTATGTAATATTTTTATTTATTTTTACAATAAATTAAATGTAATATTTTTTCGATTCTCTGTAAATTTATTTAAAAATAGTATATATATTGATACAAAAATCAATCAAATGAACAAAAAATACAAAAAATAAGGGATAAAGGTTAATCTATTGATAATTTTATAACAACATATTGAATTCAATTTCCACGAAAATAATTTTTATCAATTAATACATATCATACAATAAGTACTTGGAGGCCTTTTATAATAAAAAAAATCAAACTTTTATAAACAGAAAAAAAGAACCATTCAATTTGATATTACCAAAAAAAAGTACGCTTCAATCCCTCAACTGTTCAGCTTCTGAATACACAAAAAAAATGAACAACGCAAAAAAGCGAACGCGAAACAAAGAAAATTTCCTCTCGACGTTGAAGCGTGCTCGAATTTCTTAATCTCCCTAACGAATACAAACGCGGCGCCGGGGCCTTTTAATGCCACGAGGTTCCGAGAGATAAGCCCTGGGTGAGAGAAAGAGAGAGCGAGAGAAAGGAAGGTTTGATGGGCGGAAGCAATATCTATTAGCGCGCTTAGGAGCAACGATGCCGAAAAACAATTCTGGCGAGCTCGTTCGCCAAGCCAGGCCTCCCACGCCGTTAAAGACGGAAGACAGGAGGGATGAGAGGAGAAAGTACGTATACACAGAGCGAAAAGGTGGAGGAGTTGTTCTTTGAGCGCATGTAGCGAGTTGACGTTTGAGAAGGAGGCGAGAGCAGTTGAGCCGGGACGTTTCATATTGATACTTTTTGTTTGAGTATTGACTTTTTGCTGTGATGGTATTGTGGAGTTTTGTGCTTTTATATTTAGACAAACTTATTAAATACTTTGTTTGATATTTGGATTTTTTCCATTTCAACAACGATATGAACTAAAAGAAAGTTGATTGCATCTATAGTTGGCGAATAATAATGAACTTATTATTACGCAACTCTGTCCCTTGAATCATATCGATTCCATTTCTTATATATATTAAATAGACTTTGAATCCCGTGGGAAAAAGTTGAACCTCTCGCCACGTTTGACTGGATCGCGAGTTGACGAGCCATGAAATGAACGTCCGCCCTAATCCTTCTCCCACGGAGAAAGGTAATCCCTCGAGTAGATTTTTAACTCGATCAGTGATCATGACACGCGCATTCGACAGCGCGTAGTCTCAACTTTATAGCGCCGGGAAACAAGAGCATTTTCGCTTACAGTGGCGTTTATACGACTCGATAAAGTTTCCTTATTCCGCGCTCTGCCTCTGGTTAGGATTTAACATTTGTTTTCATCGATCGTTTCACCTTTACTGGCATACACTTTGCTTATGGGCTTTATGAAAAAAAGAAAGCGCGAAATAATTCGCTCCGAGTTATTGAGTTATTGCTTTAATTTATTCTGCGCCAGCGCCGAGTGCAATCGACATTCGGCCTTTGAGTGTGCGTACTTCGACGCACGTATCGGCTTTTAGCAAATAAACATTTAATTGTGTTACATTGAAGCTCCTTTGTTGAAATAATTAATGAAACATGTTGCTCTGTATAATGCTCTGTGATAGCGCGCTTCTGTAGCTTTCCTTTCGGAACTTGCTTTTCGTGGCTTTATAAATAGTATTACATTTTAATGTTAAATCACATTTTAGTTCAAATATTTCAATCAATTTTAATGATTAAATCGTGTATCATCAATCACAAACTTTATGGCTTGCATTGAAACAAATTAATTAATGTCTTTTGCATTGAAATAATCAATTATCCTATCAAAAATAACCGTCGAGGTTAATTATTTAATGAAGCGCAAATAGGCTTGTAACGAGTAAATGTGGAACGGTATGTGATAATTAGAGAAACAAACATAAACACTAAATGAATGAACCAAAAATAATTGTTACTTTCAATCTATTTATTTATACATTTACTAGTGCATTAATCAATTACATACATCAGTGCGATATTTGGGAAACCAAGCAAAAACCCCATCTATTTTTAACTGCAAATCAAACGCGAAATCAGTCGTATCATTTGCATTAATTAGCCATTAATAAACACATAACCTGCATAATTTTCTCGACTCACGCGCAAAATGTCTCCTCCTCCTTTTGTAAAAAAAGCCACGCCGCCTGTGTGTATACATTACGCAAGCAGAGTAAATCGTTATTCAGCGCGCGGGCGGACGCAGAAAAACGCCTTGAAATTAAAGCGCTAAAAACTCGCTGACTCACGCTCCTTTTTCAAGCCTGTACACGCGCGTATACCGTGCCCTAACAAGAGATTCCAGCAGGGAAAAAGGAGATCATCCCTGGAATTACGCTGGCCGAGTCTGTGCAGGACGAAAAACTTCATTTTCTAATTAAAGCTCGCAGTCGGAAAACAAAGCGGCTAAGCCTAGCTAAAATCTAACCCTCTCTCGCATACGGCGGTTGTAATGGACAAAAAATGGGGGCGGGAAAGTGACTGAGTGAATGTGCAAGGGAGAGAGAGACACACACAGAAGCGGATGCACGGGCAGCAAAACGAGAAACAAACAGCCCGACGTAAGCCTCGTCGTTTTCTTGCTGCCGGGAGCGCGCGCGGTCGCATTACGCGCGGGCCAGCCTCGCAAAACCACCGGCGCCGTTGTCATAGTAAATATCCGGGGCGCGAGAGCGCAGGTCGTAACGGCAAATTACTGCGGGCCCGCCTATAAACGATACGCACTTGGGGGGCTAATTAACCCCCTGGCCGGCTTGATTCGAGAGTTGGCCATGGGAAATTCGAAAATTGGCGCCTCCGCCCCAGGCGGAACAATGCGAGAGCAGGTGACGGGGCCTGGCGTTAATGTCCCGGCTGTTGGAGACGAGCGGCTGGCTTTTGGGTAATATGGTGTTTAAATGGTGGGATCGAGGCTTGGCTGCTCTATCGAAATGAAGATGGATTGAAATTATTTAAAGGAATTTTAAATTTATTATGGGATTTTCGGGCTTTGATTTGATTAAAAGTGCCAGCATTAAAAGGCGATTCGAATGAAATACTTTTTTGACGAATTTAATGAAAACTTTTGTCACTCCGAAGAAGAATTATTAAACTTGGCCGATATTAAACGAATTTAATTGTAGAACTTTCTTCGAACTCTTAACATGCGGCAGCAGCACTTCAATTTCAATAATCTAAAGTATGAAAACAATCTTTGCGCGCTTTAAAACTGACCCACATTTTGACGATTAAAGTTCTTCAAGCATTTCTCTGCTTACATTTCAAAATAAATTATAATATACTACCACAATGTTGCACGAGCCAAAACATAAATCAGCGCATGGAAATAAAAGTTCAACAAAATACAGCTTCACGAAATATACCCGACTGTTGATAATCATATTAGAAATACAGAAGAAAGAGGGAGAGAGAAAGATTTTAGTGTGAAAAGAGGGATCGAAAGATTGAACTCGCGTTCGCGAAAAGTATGGGAAGCAGAAAAATACCAAAGAGAGACCAACACTAAAACTTTCGGGCCACTCTCCCCGGATGTACGGATTCTCGTCCGTGCGCGCAAGTCGAACTTCCATCTGCGACTCTATGTCTTCTCTCTCTCTCTCTTTCTCTCTATTTCGCGCGCCCCCTTGTTCTTTTCGCCACGCGCGAACTTCCGTGAACTCGGCGAAAATTATCCGGGGCGGAGGTGGGGAAGAACGTGCTTATTGAGCCGTGAACGAAAAAAGGAAGGTGCGCAGGAGGACGACGAGCCTGCACTTTGTACTTAATCGTTTTCTGCGCTGGGACGCGAGTATAGTGCTTCGCCGGGCTCTTTGTACGTTTTTCTGCTGAACACAATGAGAGGAGCCGGCGAGAGAGCCGATTTTCTGTTCTTTATGATTTGACGAGTTTCGTTTCGACCTCCGGTGATTCGCTCTCTCGATTTCGAGCTTGTTTCTGCTGAAATTGGATTTGGGGGCTAGTTTTTAATAGTAGTTTTTTTCACTAGGACGCAAAATCCGATTTTGCGGCCGAGGGTTGATTAGGTTTGAAGGGCTAAATTTGAGTTTTTAGTGTATTAGCAATTGTAGAATGCGGTTAAATAAAATAGTATTAAATAGCGGTCAGAGGGTTATTAATTTACAAATGATTTTTAACAAACTAAAATTAATTGCCTTATACTTTTCGTAATAAACATTTCAAGAATTTTTTTTAGTACACAAAAATTTTAATTCAAATTTTCTATTCTTAATCTGAAAACGAATTGTATAGCTCGATTTTCGTAGTAGTAATACAGTGAGACACTAGCATAATACCAAACAAACAATGTACCAGCAACATTTACAACTATCAGCCTTAGCAAAACACTACTCTGAAACACAGAACGAACAATTTCCCTTTTTCCTTTAAATTTGATTATAATTCCCACAGCTCTGCGTCGCTCTAAACCAGCTCGCGCGCGCCTTCCTCCATCCCTGCTCAGACTCACGAGGCAGAAAAACAAAAAAGTCAAGAGCGGAACCGAGGAGCTCCTAGCGTGCCGCATTTTCATTGTGTAACGATGTCCCAAGGCGAAACTGCTCTTGAGGAGCACCTAATTCAGCCAGCCAAGCCAGAGGAGCGTGGGCGCGCGAGAGCAGCTACTATTCCGGAACAAGCCGCATTGTGTCGGGGCGCTTTGTGTCTTTCTCAGAGTGGCGTTTCGCGCACTTCGTTTTCTCGAGATTCGTTTGCGAGCGCGACGATGAAAGTCATCGACGCGCTACTTGCTCCATGTCGTGGGGAATTCCCCTATCGGCTCCGTCGCTCGGAAAGTCTAGACTGGAGGCTGGGTTTGTGCAAATTTGATTAAAATCTTTGGGATTATACAAGTTATCTGAAGTAGGGTGGATGAGTAAAAAAATCAGTTGTAGAAGTGTAGAGAATTTATAATATACAAATAATTTTCTGGAAATTCATCTTTATAGACTTAATAATATTTATGGCAGAAAATGACTACATTTTACAAATTTAGTTTTCGTCTCTTATTCTTGTAAAATATTTGTATGATGTATTAGTAAGAGTCTCACAAACTATCCGTAGAATTATGATATATCAGAATATATTAAAGCACGTAATTTTTGAAATAATATTTCGAAAACAAGGAATGTAAAACAAAGTGCAAGTGCTTGCATTTTTTATTGATGAAGTGCCAGACGCTTTCGTCTTCGTTTTTTATTCATCGAAAAAGTTTTCACCGACTCTAAAATGCAAAGGAAGTTTTTACTCGTCGTGACAAAAGTTACTGTACCAACAAGAAGTTTCAAATATTACCCTTTAGGGCAAAAAAGCAGATGTTTGAAAATGAAATAAAAATTCTTGAGATGCCTTTTTTCTTGTAATGTTTGCTCCGTATTAACTTTAAAATACTATGTATATTCATTGACAATTTCGCTCTACAGCGACGGGATGGTGTTCTTAGAAAAAGCCCGACCTATAAAAGACCAGAACTTTTAAAAATTTAATTTTTGAATTTTTTGGGATATATTCACCTAGTCAACGACGACTATTTCTTGTTATTGATGCTTAGATATTTAAGTGACTATATAACTGAAGTTTCTAACTATATGAGGTTTAATCTTCTAAAGTGAACATTAAAAAAGAATTTCCGAAACGAACGTTAAAATTTAAAACAAAAACATTTTTTTAGATAAAAAAATAAATTTAGTATATTCTGGTACTAGTTAAATTATCTTCATAAAAAATGCAATTCAATCAACTTATTGTACTTGCAGATTTACGCAGTCGCAGAAATAACTCGTCAGTACCGTCGATACATTCTAAATCGACACTTTCATTAATATCCCCCGCAGGCCGCTTAATCAGTTCATAAAAATTCATAACGGACCCTCCAAGAAATCCGCGATCGATCATTAGACGATCCGCACGTCCAATCGACTCTGGCAACGGCAATATAGCGCGGCGAGGGCAATCGGAAAGCCAACTTGTCACATTCGATGAGAGGACGGTGTCACGCGATTGCGAATAAACACGTGCGCGGGCGCGCTGCCGTCGGGAAAGATTTCGTTTATCTTTTATGAAGGTTCGGCCGTGTCTATTTCACCTTCGCGCGGACGGTCACTCAATTTCCCGGCCTGGCCGGATAGCTTCTTCGTCCGGTCCGACGCCCCCTCCGAAAATGTCCGGCGGGGGACGTGTATATATGCCGTTCGATACGGGATGGCGAAAAAGAAAAAAAGGAAAACAGAAACTGCGCGTGGGTGGCGTTTGAATTTGGATGGAAAAGGTCGGGGCTAGGAGGAGGGGCGCGAAAGCGTGTTGCTGACTTTTGGGGAATGTAGACTGTGGAAATGGGAATTCTTTCGAGTACATTTATTAAAAATTTTTAACGATATTGATAGTTTCTTATTTAATAAGAATGGCGTACGCGGTTTGACTAGTTTAGGGTCCTTGGGATCTATTTTGTAAGGCTATCGTTAGCGTTAAATAAAATTAACGCTGAATTTTACATGCCTTTTTATATGTATATTCAGTGAAAATAGCGCGCGTTTGCATTACAAATTAGGCCCCAGCTTAGTTTTCTGCATTCTCCAAAGCCAATTATATCATCATCAGGCGAAAAAAATCTGCCGCTTAGACTTAACTTTCATTTACGACTCCGTAGGGACAGTCTCATCAAAGTCCCTAACTAAAAATTACTTTCGCAGGACGTTTCAGCTGGCGCGAACTTTCCTCCAGCGCACGAGAGCGAGCAAGAGAGAGAGAGAGAGAGTGTAAAGCACGAGAGGAATCGGGCAGCTCTGCTGATGAAAGGAAAAAGGAGCAGCCGGGAATCCAGAAGGAACGAATGAAAAAAATAGCGACTCACCGAGCAAGGACGACCTCAGGCTGCGAGCGCGAAAAAGAGAAAGAGAGCGAAAAACACGAGCGACTGAAGAATAGCTCGCTCGTGTTCGCCATCCTCCCAAACACCCTTCAGACATTTTTACCAATTTACTCCCGCTCGCTCGCGCGCCCGCGCGTCTCCATTTTCCTGGAGCTCTGCTCTGCTTTGCTCTCTTTCTCTCTATGTCCTTCTCTGTCTCCCTCTCTCTCCAGACTAGACTTTCTATACGTGTGCGTTGAACTGTACAAGCCACTGCAGCGCACTCAATCTTAGGCCGCGCGGACCGGAAAGGATCACGTACACGGTGTAATGTTTTCGCTTAGACGTGCGCAGGGGAATGGTGAACTTGCTGCGCCGACGCCGCCGAGCGACACTTGTGCAGCCGCCGCGCCGATGCCGCGCTCTACAGCTTTACGGCTACTGCTGCTAGAGTGCTGTGCTGGAGAGAGCGAGAACGCTTGAGATTCCCAGTGAAATTACCCAGTAATTGAGAGCGCTTAAAGAAATTTCGGCTTCCCGATACCTTTCTTACTTCTTCTTCCTTGCAATTCCCATGCGATTCCATTCTCAAGGATGGACAGTTTTATTTTATGTAATTTATTTATTGGAAATTCGTTATAATTATTTTTCAGATGGTGTAAAAAGTATAAATACATCAATGTTTCATCAATGTATTTGTTACTCGATATGTGATATTAACAAGAAGAGTACCACACCTTTGGGTCAAGAATTTAGATGAAACTTTGGAAAATGATTCTTGAGGACAAAATATGAGACATATGTCGCGGAGTTCATCTTGATGGGCTTTGTGGTTCCAAATATGGCCTATTTAAGCACAACAGATCCAAAAAGATATCTTGACTTTAATCCTTAGAACTTGGACAATATATGTAGTAGAGAATTATTTGAAACTCCAATTTAAAGTGAATCAACCACATCACAGGTCAGACAGGATCACATTAATAAGGCAACTCAGTCTCTGACTAGGACTTATTAATTTTTTGTGTCGGTAATAATTCAGCTTAAACAAATGAGCTACTATTAAAATTTCAATTTTCCATTAATCTAATCACTGAAAATTTCTTCTGCCTACACGCCACAAATTATCACCATCACTCACCAAGCTACTTTCCAACCCAAAAATAATTAATAAATTTTTAATACGTAAAGAGCGCTATCGATTTAGCTGGGAATTTCAGCTCTCCATTTCCGCAGCCAATCGCGGTTTTTCGTCAACTCTCGCCACGCGAGAGAGTTCAGACCCGACGGAGGATGCACAAACATAAAGAGAGAGCGATAGCGAAAGAGATAGAGAACGGGCGCAGCAAAGCAGTGCCTAGATCGCTCCCGCAGCTGGCTCGGATAATGCAGCGCAAGCCAGACAGAAGAGAAAGACGCGCGCGGTTAGGAAGAGAGCAAACCCAGCCGCGAATCCAGCCTCGCGTCTTGGATGAGGCGCGCTCGTATCAAGATAGCGAGCTACTCGTATATACGTTTCGGGGCCCGTTATTATCGAGGGGTAGATTTCATCGTGAATATTTATGAGGCCACAGCGTGGGGTTGCTTGGGAAGCGCGTTACTCGAGACGCTTCCCCGAGCCGACGCCCCTTACCTTTCACAGACACCGCGCGCCAGCACTGGCGTTCACTATGCCAGAAAGATGTCGGCGAAAGGAGACTCGGGCAAAAATACGATAAACGGAATTAATTTAAGTCCCCAGTGAGGGAGATAAGCGTTGAGCGAGTCGGAAAAGCATATTTCGGCAACTCGCAGGGACCGGCCTAATAAGTCTAACCGTATCTCTCTTTCCTCCTTCCTGCAAGATTAACCTTTTATCGCGGATTAATAATTTGGTAACTCGAGGGTTTCAAAGAGGATGCACCGCGGGTTGCGCACGGTAATTTAATTGCCAGTCTGCGCTGCTTTATCGACGCATAATTTTTTCGCGAAAATAGATACGTTGAGAGCAAAGGAACGCGTGTATGCGCTGTTTTAACACAGCTTGCATGCCATCGCGCACGTCTATCGCGTGACTAGCTCCCTCTCTTTCTCTCGTTCCGATTGCACCCGCACAACTAGCCCAGACAGCTCGAGGAGAGGCCGATTCTCCGACTGACGGCCGCAAATATATATACGCAGCGGGGTAGGAAAGCTGACGGTTCGAATGATTTGGTGCATCGGCCGGGATCGAAGCTAAATTGGTTCAGGCTTACAGACTCTAAATAGGTGGCAGTAAAGTTTGGACTTCCTGCTGAAGGATTAGCGAGATTTACAAGTGCTTTCATAAAACAAGTTGGACGTGCGGATGATTAGCTGCGACGGTGTTAACGCGATGATATATATCAAAGTGAATCACTGCTAAACGTTCAACTTGAGCATTGTAAATCCATTTAGGACCTCGAAATTGTTATCCTTTGACCAAGTCGTTAGAGTCTTGACAAGGTATCTAGCTGTTCCGTGAGCTCACTGGAAGCATAGCGAGTAAGAACGTGCGTCTCGGTCAATTAATAAATACCTTGACGGCAGCTCCCGACCGCACCAAAACGACCGCGTATATACAGCATCGACGATCCAAATCCCGCTTCGTATCAGGTTCGCATTCGGAGTTACCGCGCCTCCGGGGAATCCGAGGCATGCGTCATTTTAGTATTCCCTCGGATCATCGCGCTCAGTATTAATTCGCGCGTCCCGACGTCCAAAGCGACGTTTTAACGAGGCTCGGCGCGAGGCGAAGAAAAAGCCGAGAAACCGCGGATAATATCTTCTTTTTCCAGGGGCTCGCGGAGAGCCAGGGGCGTGCGGGCCATTTAACAAATGACTTTCACTTCGGGCCTTTTTACACTTTCGCGGTAAAAGCAGAGAGCGCACCGGCGCTGGTGGCACAGGGCAGCCGGCCGGGCTGTGGTGGTGGCACACACGCGAGCCCCGGCGCTGCTCGCTTCATAAATATGCATGAGCATGTGGCATAATTTCGCGAGTACAGCCGAGCGGCGAACACGGCGCGGCGGCGTTGGGCGCAAAAAAGCCTTCCTTTCTCTCTGTATAATTGGACGTAATTTAAGGGCCTTATCAAAAAGTACACAACGGGACGCGAGACTCGTACTTATTAGTCTTTAATCACGCCAAGGCATCGGCAGTACTGCGAGCTGCCTCGTTGAAGGACGACTCTCCTGAGACGGTACCGCCGACTTCGTCGCTCGCATATACACATACACTTACGAGCGTAGCGAAATAAGTCTCAAAGGGGAACGAAAAATGCGGAGCCCGCGTTTGTATACGTATATATCAAGGACGGGGGTCGCGCAGAAGTTATTATTAAAGCCTTGCTAACGTTGACCAGAAAAGAACTACGGAAAAAGGTGGGGCGACCGTTGTCACACGTAGCCGGCAGTGGCAAAAAGCATTTTCCAATATTGGTGCGGTCTCGCGCTTGCTACGGTTGCCCAGAGAGAGGAGAGAGAGAGAAGAGAGAGAATGGAAAGAGAGAGGTCAGCGAGCGAGCTGTGCTCGCGGAGGTAGAAGAGAGGCCAATGGTGTACCTTTGATAGGTCGGCCCTGCTCGGTCACTTAATGAAAGCCACGCGTGCAAATACGGCAAGAGCTGCCGAAAGTCGATCCCACTCGGGTCGTTTGGCTTTCGCCGTTTTCCTTTCATCGAATCTCGCTCTGGTTCTCCTTTGGCCCGCAAAAGCGATATTAAGTCAAATCTGAGGGACCACGGGCGCAGCTCGAGCGGAAGAACGACGGACGAGTTAACTGCGACGGTCCGCTTTGCGAGAGTCAAGGGAGCAAACAGCAAGCTCGGGTATATTCCTGGAAAGCGGAGAGATCCGCGATATTGTCGTCACTCCGGCGGACTCACATCGGCGACCCGGACATAAGCGACGTTACGTCAAGGGCGAATTTCCGTGCAGCAAGTTGTATGGAGGAGCGGACGGATGCCCGCTTGTAAGACTTTTGGTTAGTGCCAAACTTATCGGCTTGTTTATGCCTGTCTCTGTTGCGCTGGATTTTGCCAAGGGCCAGTGGTTGATGTAAGTTACGAGAGCTTTGAAATGGAAATTGTTGCGGGAGAAGACGTTAAACTGTTTTGAAAGGCATGCTTGGGTTAGCTCGCTTAGGCAGCTATTGATGATATAAATATGTACAAGACTCACAAGATACTAGCACGTTTTATAATCCAAGAAAAATTTACTGCAAATTAAAAGACATTCCGCAGTATTTCGCGAAAATCGATTGCAGTAATAGGTAGACAAAAATGCCGCACCTTCAAACGCCTGGGACGAAAAAGAGTAGAAAAGAAAAGCCGTTAAACGATTGCCGTAGGCCGAGGCTTGAAAAGAAAAGGCGAAACAAGCGCAGACGATATTCGAGTGGGCATCAGCGGGTACGGCATATAATTGTTACGGCGGCCGGCGGCGGTGGCGGCGGGAACGGCCACGTTATTCCAATATAGTTTGGAGCGCGCACGCCCCTGGTTACCGGAACAACCTGTGCAGTTTCAATACTGCCCGGTCATTAGCTCGACAGTTCGCTAGATGCAATCTCGGGACCTGCGGAATGGAGCGCACAGAGAGTGAGAGAGAAAGGGGGAGAGGGAGAGAGAGAGAGAGAGAGAGAGAGAAAAGCAATGGCAAAGCTTGTACGTACACGCGCGCTCCCACCGAAATTGGCGTCCTTATACAGACATATACCCACACGGGCTCGGTCGTGCTTGAAGAAACGAACGCAAGCACGAACATAGTAGGGCTAGAGCGGGTACGACCATTTTGCTTTGTCATAACGAGCCGCTGCGACGCAGAAATGCTGCTGATGTTCTCTCTCTCTNNNGTGCTTCTTTTTCTTTTGCCCTGCGAGTGGTATAAATGGAAGGAAAATTTATAGTTACCGGAGGCCGATTGCCATTGTGTATGCCGTTGCAATCGCGGGGCTGGAATAACGTATGCGCACTTCAATTTAAAGCGTCTGCTGTTTCAGGCAATTTTAATTTTTCATAATCGCCGCCGATATCAAGCTATTTGGGCGGCTTTGTGAATTGGTAGAGGAAACAAGAAATGTCATTGTTTTGATGTGGAGAACGGTTTTAGCTCTTTTACGTTTAACTAATTATAATTATAGTTAATTAGATACATATGTAGATATTTGTTTGCACGTTTCATTTACTAATTATGGAAAACAAAAGTAGAAAAGATGTACTGTTAATTAATATCTAGCGCGGCACTAATTTAATTACATTACGTACATAGTATAAATGAAGTGAAACATACTGCAGATTACTAAATGAATATGATTTTACAATGCTTTAATTAGCCGAAACAATAATTGTAATATAGAGAAATATAACAAACATATTATAATTTAACGGTGTAAATTAACTGAACCTTTTTCTAAAGTTACGTTTTTAAGCAATCCGAAATTTCCTCCAAAATTTCCAAATCCAAATCCAATCAAAAGTAAGAAACAAAAGAACTATTCGGTTTTCTGAACCGTAAAAAAACACAATTAACAGGCTATGGCTAGAAGAGAAAAGGAGGAACAAAACCGTTGTCTCAATGGAATCGAAAAATGCATGCAGGAATCTAGCTAAGAAAATAGAACTCTTATAAAATCAACCCGCTCTGTGCGTGTGCCCACAGCAAGACGCTAAGTGACTCTGATGCAGACGATGTATATTTTTGTCGACTTGGTTACGACTCGATTTGCGCGAGCTGTTTGAACCACTTAAGCTTGGGAAGCCATTGCTGACGTTAATTCCTCAAGCGATTGAGCTTAACCGATGCTGATATTTCGACGTTCGATTTGAACTTTTATAGGAGCTAGATCGAAGTCTGGGCCAAACGCGGAGCGAAGTTCGTTTAAAAGTCGAATCGTTTTGAAGATTGCGGGGAGATTTAATTTAATCAAAGCTCGAACTTTCGAGCCAAAGACGCGAGTGGCAAACTAGTTAGGGATGGAAATTTCATGGGAATTAAATGCTTCCTGTCTAGAATTGGATTGGACTGGCTCTAATATCAGGGAATAAACGTCGACGTGACTTTTCTCTATAGTGAATATGAAAATATCGAACTTTCATGGTGTGCCTACTAAAATTGCTGAAGTACTTACAAAATGTAAGGTATTCCAGATTGATCGAGGCACTCACCTCTTCTCTAAATAGGTGAAGCGTTTCTCCCATTCATTATTTTACCAATACGAGCCGCCACTTGCTCTCACTCTCCGACTCTCCGTTAAGTCGTATTACGCGGTTAATTATTACATTCACGAGGCTTCGCAGAATCAAATGAGGAAGCAAAGTACCGCGCGCGGCAGACGAACTAAGTTTGCCGTAGGGGAGGGAGAGAGATAGCAAGAAACAGAGACGTAGAGAGATAGCTCGCATATATGGCGACGCTACTACTCATTGCGAAGTTGCCGGGGGAGGCGGGGAGCAGCACATCCGTTCCACGGGTGTAGATCCAGATTAATTTTCGGTTTCCGTTTTTGTGCGTTCAAGGGATTTGGCGGACGCGCTGCGACACCAAATCCTTCGCTCGTAATTTAGCCGTAATTGAATTTTTAATTAAAACCTATAGCCGTCCTCGCAGCGAGCACTCTGATCGCGACGAAAATTGATGCGATAGCGCAAAAAATTAAACCTAATTCCGCTTTCCCCTCTGGCTGTCTACTTTTTTCGCTCCCACGATTTCCACGTCGACGCGTATATATATTTCGTCCAATGCAAATAAGGGAGCAAATGAGAATTTGCCGGTGAGAAAAAAATTCGGGGTTGCGAGAAAACGAAACGGGTAAATAGAAAAAAAAGAGGGAGAGCTTTTGTATGGCATTTTGCTCTGTAAATCACTCTGGGAGAACTTCCTGAGTGTATTTTAAGGGACCTTCAGTTGCTTGAACAAACGGTTACAATTATGCTAGTCAAATATAGCGTATGAATTTTAATTAACTTTACGTTCGCAAAATACAAAAGGATAATACAGAGTCCACTTTATTTTTTTTATCAAGACCAAACTTTCTTTTACGGAATTACGGTAATCAAATATTCAAAGGGTAGGGCAACACAACTATGTTTTTTTTTTTAATCAAAACATTACTATTTTAAAAAGTATTAATATATGCATAATAAGGATGGTAAATTCCAAGTATATGTCATTCATGCAAAGAACAAAGTTTGAAGAACAAAAAAGTAATCGAAAATTAACTTATCTCCTTCCACGTAAATCGTACGCTCTTACTAATTTTAATTCTGACCATGTAAACGGAGCGAAAATTGGAAATTTTCGCGCGGAGCTTCTTTTAATTCGTATTTTATAATAGATCGCATTAGCGTTTCGAATTTTACATTTCTCGTTAACGCGCTCCTCCTTTTTTATTTTACATTGACCCAATTTGCCTTTTCACGCCGGCGGCGCACGAATTCTCATTTTCGTGAGACGTTAAGCTTCATTTGACGTTAACGCCATCGGACGTGACAAAAGAATTTAGCAGATATACCTTCTGCTCTTATTTCTTCGTCGGTTTTGTAAAACTTCATTAAAATTGTAATCCCATCTTCAATCCCAACCTCTTTATTACTATTTAAAAACGTGAAATTAATTGAAATTCATATTGCACGCAGCGTCATTCGGACAGATCAATTTTTATCAAGCTCGAAGTTATCACGGCTTCGTGCATCGATTAGTGGAGTTTAAAGATAAAAATGCGAATTTCGGAAAAGCAATTTGGCAGTGAAAGGTTCGGGCGTTGCGAGCGATAGCGAAGGGCCGCTCGATTTACGCCCGACAAACGAAAATATGCACGGACGGGCGGGCGCCATAGGGGATGGCGCGCAATTGACGATCGTGCGCGGGGGCGGCGCGCGGAGCCTGAATTATTTCGCTTCGATCCTGTAACATTCGACGAGAATGCAAACGATCGGACTCATCTGTTTGCCCAGTCCATTGAAGATCGTCATGGGAGAGCTCGTTCCCCTCGTCTTCCCTTGTTCCCCCCCTCTCTCTCTCCCTCTCTCTCTCTCTCTTTCGCTCTGACTGGCAATGATAGCGCCGCCCTTGATCGAGCTCGATCCATCCGAAATCAAACGGACTCCGCCCGCATTATTTGCATAGTCGCTGTGATTCCACGCGTGGAACCGATGCAGATGCGGCCGCGTTTTATCTTTTGAAGTCAAATCGGGAAGGATCGATCTTCATTAATTATCCATGAGTGTGAGATTATGCACGTGTCCACTTTATTTACAGGAATACCTAATTATTTTTTTTTACAGAGTTAGTTATTTTTTTGTCATTTTATCCATATTTAATGAAAAGAAAATTGTGTAATTTTAACGCTAATTTGGCGTAATTTTCGACTGCTTCAAATTGTATAATTCATTTTACGTAAAACTTACGAATGTACCTAAACCTATAAAAATACATTAATATTTCTTACGGTAGTATGCGCGCAAATGTGCATAACAGTTAGTACTTTAAATTAACTACAAAAAGGAAAACGCAATTTTTCTCGTACTGACGAGCTTTTTATATTTATAATCGAATTACGTAAATTTTACGCGCAGTTATTACGCATTCACATTACGTAATATTTACACAAACGTTAACGATTTACGAAATATGAATTATTTTTAGCTGCATACATATAATTTAATTAACTTTTAATATTATTACAAAACTAGAGCACTGTTAAAAGTATAAAAATTATTCATTTAATAATATCACAGCAGCGTTTTAAATGTATCAACTCATAATAATTAGAGCAAATTGAGAGCAGCAAAACTTTAGCTAACACGATTTCCACTTAATCGCCAACTCTCTCGCGCGCCTCAAAAGCGCGTGCGACGCTGAATGCGCGAGAGTCAAACTCATTGCGAGCTCCGGCAACGAAAACGAAAGAAAAGTCAGAGAGTAGCAGGAGAGCAGCAGCAGCAGCGGCAGCAGCAGTGCAGAAGGGCTGAAAAAAAAGCGAGAAACGCAGGTTCATGCACACGTTAGTGCGGACGCAAGGTGTGTACATCCAGAGCGCGTTTGGCATGCCTCGCAGTTGGAAGCGTGCCAAATAACGTATACGTGCAGCTGGACTCGGCTCTGCTGCTGCTGCTGCAACTGCGTTTGTTTGCGCGCTCTCGGGTTCGTATATGCACGTTGAGCCGCTGCACCGGGGCATCGACTGCAACAACGGCAACGGAAGCTCCGGGGCTGGAAGAAAAAGGGGTCAAGAGAGAGAGAGAGAGGGAGGTTAGAGCAATAATGAGGAATCATAAGCGCGTGTGCTGCGATCGAGACGGCGAATGAGTTCCTTTTCGAGGAGAGAGCGCTGGAGCGGCCGCAGTTGAGGCTCGAGAAAAGTTGGGGAAGTTTAAGCGGTGACGCTTATCGGGTTTTCGATGCCGAGGAGATTGATTTTGTTAGAGGCACGCCGAGGATAATTTCATCAGGCGAAAGTTGCGCGAACTTTGAATTAATTTTCAAGAATATGTTTATATTGCGCCTGACTGTGTTGGACGTGGAAGAATTTTACACCTCGTCAAAGCTGTGGATAACGTGAGACGCGAACAAAAAAAAAAAAAAAAAAAAAGAATATATATTTGAAGTTGCATTTCATGTAAAAATCCTGTAAAATTCCTGTGAACATTTTTTTTCAGTTTAACTTTGATAACTAAATTTGATATTTCTATTTTTCTCAGAACATTGATTTTGTTCGTTTTGAAAGGAAGAATAAATATTCTATTTCTAGCGTGCCACAGCTATATCACGTTATTTTTACACATATTTATTAGAGAAAAAAACATATCAAGTGTCGTCAACAGTTTTCATAATCATAACGTCAAAAGTTAATCAGAATAAAATTAGAGCTGCGAGGTCCAAAGAGCGATTTCTTTGTCATCGCATCTACCTCAACGAAATCCTCAGCATAAAGAAAAAATAACAGGGATTCGCGATTACACGTCGACTAAATAAAATAGACTGCTGGGTAAGAGTCGAGTAGACGCCGCTCAAGAAAAGCTCAAAGCCAGGAAGACAATGCCGCCTCGTTAATCAATTTAAGCGAACGTACATATACGTGAGCGGAAGCTGTGTTACCTTCTAGATATGTATATCTCGGTCAGTAGCCAAGGGCTAACAGCGTCAACGTAGCTACCAGCAGAACATCAATTGTGATTAGAGGAGCGAGTGAGATACGATATGGCGCGTGCCATCGTGAATATCGTTATATGTGTGACACCGATGACTCATATTTTATTATAATGGACTCATTGGTTTTCCTCGGTTTAGTAATGCCTTCTCGGACTTATAAAGAATTTAGACCGTTTTAACGATACTTTGCGATTGGGGAGCGTGGGTTCCGAGAAGAGAGTTCTAAACTTTTACAAATTATAGTGGAATATTTTATAGACGATTTCATTTGCTTATGCGTTGATCGGCGAATTTAATACTTTCTTAGGAAAATATGCTCGGTGAATGTAAAAATATATAATACCGAATCGATACTGATGAAGGCTATTATTCGACGAAGGAGTGGGCTCTTGGGATGATAGCGACAGATTTATTATACGTACACATCATACTAGCTTAGCTCAGATTACGACCAATAACTGTTAAATGGACTCATTTTCAATATTTAGTTCTGGTTGATAATTTTTAAAAAAATTTTTACAGCTGATTAATCTATTTTATCATTAGATTGTAAATTATACATTAAGAGTAATTAATAAAAAGTAACATTAAAAAGCTTTTATGAATATTGCGTAAATGAAGTTTAATAATCTATCAATAATACTTAGCACGTAACAGTGTATATTGAGAAAGTAATTCCAATAAATTGACAAAAATGCTATTCATTTCACGGATTTACTATTTATTCAACAGAGTGCTCCTATTTCAATAGAATCTATGCAGTTAAAATATGTCAATATAAATAGGATATTTTAGTCCAGTTATATTGATGGAACGATATAGTTGAATCAAACGAATTTTTTTCTTAGCGAAGGTTTACTGTAAAATAAAATGTAGTTAATACGTTTAAAAATTGATATAATAAATAATTTTTGCGTTTTAAAGAATCTCTACTAAAAATTTTTGAATATGTTAAAAAATTATTATTGTACAAACAATAAGTGTATAATAAACGTCCAATATATTTACTTAAGTAGACAATAATAAACTAATGCAATCGCACTAACGATCGGAACAGCCAATAGTATTTGCGGCAATGTAACCTGAAAGTGCCATTAAATTATCTTAGTATTCTCATTAAACTCAATACGGTAATAACTGAAATACTAAATGCAATATTCGCTAATAGGCTTTGCATAGACGTTGTTTCAAAATATAGACGTGATTCTATTGTTGTCTATAAACAATTTCACTGTAACGGCTCTTATTTACAAACAAATTAAACATTTTTCATGTAAAATTTGAATATTGA
>JAPYZA010002413.1:0-17442 GCA_030522685.1 Eupelmus azureus | reverse complement strand
TCTCTCTCTCTCTCGCTCGTTTCGTCCTTCTCTATCGCGAGCGAAAGAGCGAGCGCATACTGCACTTTTCGCGCGCTCTTTTTCTTTCTGCATATTTCTCCGCGTTTCACTCTCGTTCTCGTCCCTCTCTCTTTCTCTCGTTCGGCGCTGAGAATTTCGCGATTTTCGTTAAATATTTGCGCGCAAGCGTGGAGCGAGCCGCGGCCGCTAATATTTGCGACAAATAATTGCGAATTGCCTTTTGAGGAGCGCCGATTTTCGCGCGGTTGGGTTTGTATTTTATGAGAATCGTCTGTGCAGGGGTCGAGCGATTGACCTTTTGCTAGTATATGGAGGATGAACGGTGAGAGGGAAATTTACGAGCGATAATTGAGTGATAATTGGAGCATCGGCTGTGATAATGAAAAAGAGGCAGTTGGTGTGGAATAAAAACTGCTGGGGCCGGACATACAAAAGAAAAGCAATCAATGTAGTTCACAAGCTGAAATGAGTATTTTCGTAGAAGTGGGACGAATTCGGTGCGTCTAGAACTAGATTTTAAAAATGTCAAAATAGAATGCACTCTATTTTTTGCCATCTTCATTTTCTCATCGTCTCGCGGAGGCAAAAATAAAAAAGCCAACCTCCCAGTCGAAATAATGGAATTACGGCTTATTGACTTCAATGAAACATTAACCGTTCAAAATTTTTTGCCCACCTCCCGGCGCATCCGGATAAATCAATCTCCCGACCAGCGGTCTTTCATAAATTTTTCAGCACGACTCGAAAAATTTTTCATCCCAGCCGCCCCGTAATTTCCCGTATAAATGTACATTCTCCGTCCCCGCGGGGCCGTCGCAAAAACGTCTCCTTTCCGCCTCTCTTTATACCTTTTTTTTCCATCTCCCTCGTCAAACTCTCTTCCTCGTCGGCGCCTTATGTATTCCTTCTCCTCGCGCGGTATACACACAATCGTCCAGGAGATATCGCGATACATATATACCCACGCGCACGCGCGTAACATCGCCAAAGAGGCAAAACGTGTCAACTCGCGCGGATCGTTTTTTATTTTTCTCATTCTCAACGCTCCTCGCGTATGTGTAAACCCTCTCTCTTACGGCCGGCTCGCTGGCCTGTACCGTTTTTAAGAGCGCTGATGAGAAAAAGATGAAGCCCGAGAGAAGCTAATCTTCGCTCTCTGCGCGCTCGTTCACGAGAGGCTGGTTTTCGAGTCGGTTTGTCTCTCGACGGGACGGTACTCTGGCTTTTTTTCTCGTCCCGATGTGCCGGGAGTGTGTTTATTGGGTGATTATGTATTAATTGAGAGGGAGCCAGATGATGCCGGCTTTGTAATGGAGATAGAGAGAAAAAAGGGGGAAGCGGTTGATGTGGGTCTGTGTTACGAAATCGATGAGAGAGCCGACGGATGATGCGGCCTGGAAAATCAGGCTATTGTGCCCGGGTGATTGATAGACGAGCGCGCCTGATGTTTGGTGATTTATTTATATGGCGCGTTATGGTTTCTGTCATTTTTATGCCGTGACTCGAGTAATCTAGTTCTCGTCAAGCTCTGTTAATCGACGTTACAATTTGTAGGAAAATGTTTCCAATACAGTGCAAGCACATCGCTGCATCTTTAACAGAAGCGCAATATCTCCAGAGAGAAATCGATGCGCAATAATAACTAACCGTTCATTATCTTCCTCCTCTCTCATGCAAAAGCATCTTGCACAGTTTCTGGTCTAAAAATCATCCTCTCCAAAGCCATCCAAGACGCTCACCGACGCAGCATCGCCGCATCCAGCCACCAGTCAATACAGACAATCAGCTGACTCGCAGGAGAAAACCATCCAGCGCACAGCTGCTCGAGCTCGATAATACATCTCGCTACGTCACGGCGCGGTCATATCGACGGATTCCGCGAAAGCGGAACTGCTCTCGGCCCGCGCGAAACTGGCACGCCGGCAGATGTTTAGGATGTAAAAATGAAAATTACGATGGGAAAAAGCCGAGAGCGCGCGCTTGGCCGTGTATTAAGCTGATTAGGCGCGTAACGAAACATCCTACGGATCTGCACCAGGCGCTGGCCGACAATCGCGCACTCCGGAATATAACGAGCGTGAAAAGTCTCGCCGTGGGGCTTTATGGAGCGCGGCTCGATTTTTCACGCTCGCCGGGCCCCCGCGCGAGCTTTTGCTTATATCTCGGTAATTGTCTATAACGATGAATCATTCACGTCTTTTTTGCCTTACTTTTTCTCCTCCTAGCCGGTCGCGCCCGAAGCCGTCATATTCGCGGATATAATCAGATAACGCCGCGGCTTAACAGTAAAGCCCCGCGCCATTCCCGTGAATTAATATTTTAATTGCCCAGCCCAATTACCCGCGCAATCCCACTACACAGCGCCTCGTCCGAAGATGAGAAACGAGCTTATTGTTCCGCGCTCGGCGTCTGGTAGCGTCGTTAAACGCCGTCTACCAAACGGAAGGGAAAAAAAGCCAGCAGCTCTTGCGCACAACCCTCCGGGGCGTTTTTGCCCTCGGCCCGGCCGACAGTTACGCGGCTAAATACGCCGCCGCGAAAATTCCAGCTGCACGCGTTCTCCTCCTAATGAGAAATTCCCACGTGCGGCTGACAGCGAGTCTGCAGAGCGAGGCGCATACCGCCGCAGCCGAGCGCGCAGGAAAATCATCAGCACGCGGCCGAGCTCAGGGAGAGAGAGAGAGAGAGAGAGAGCCCGAGATTTGGATCAGCTGATCGCACGCGCGCGGGTGAGAGATGCTGAATGAGAAAAGCGATGGAGTATGGGAGGAAGAGAGAGAGAGAGAGAGGAGGTGAGGTGAATTATAGTTGCCATAGGCGCGAGGTGCCGGCTTGTTTAGTGGCGTTGGCGCGAGTGCGCCTTTTGTGCTGCGAGCTGGGTATGGCTGTGATGATTAAAATGTGGCCTTTGACGTAGTTTTACAAAAGGAGGATTGTTGGGGGAGTTTTGGCTTGCGTTTGGGAATTGTTTTGGGGGGAAATGGGTAACGAGTGGATTGGGGGGCCGTTTGATGGTTTGGTGAGATTTGATTTGTGGCGCGTTTACGGGTTTGAAGGAAGGAGAATTTAATAAAGTGTTTTCTTGGAAGTAGCTTTTTGTAGTGGTTATTAGGGAATGATTGGGCGCGTAATTAAATGAGAAATTTGCGATGATAGCTATAAAGCAATTTTAGATGATTACGATCTTTATCTATTTTTATCCTACTTTTTATTAAGAATTCTATTTACTCGTTTCCTGCTGTACAACCTGCGATTTTGTGTTTGCAGGTACTAATTGATTAATACGTAGTATTTTTTTAAATCTAGATCTTCCAATTAAAAAAGCACTTTTTTAAAACTTTTTTCTTCATTTGCCATTTATTTTAGTTGGAACATAAATTGGTCAAATTTTTAAGAATCCAAAAAAGGCATCAAATTTCAAAAAAAAAAAAAAAACTTAACTGCTGATTAATTCAGCAACTTTTATACTTCTGCACCATTCAGCCTCGCGTCCATAAAAATATTCCTGCGGTCAACGACCTATCGAACCGTAAAATTTCGTCCACATTTTCGACGTCAACCCAAAAAACCCAATCCCAGCTCCAAAACCAACCTGCCCTCAACTCTCCCATTAAACCACCCCACTCACCCACCAAACCTCCAAAACACCCCCAAACTCAAAATCCCCCTAACCACCCCATCCCACATAAGAATCCAAACCACTCCACAATCCCACATCGATCCCGCTCGCATTCCACTCCGGAAAATCCAATCGTTCGTCCGCGATCGGCGCGTCCATCGCGCGGAATGCCGATCGCGCCGGATAACGCTTGCTCGGATTCCTCCCGGAGCGCGCGCGGCTAAGAATCAAAGCTGCACTTACCTCGCGATCTGGCGCGCGCGCCTCTTGCGTTACCTGGAGCCGGTGGGCTCCTCGTGCCGCATCCCGGCCGCTCCAGTCCGCTCCGGCACCAACTGTCTCCCCCCCCACGGAACTTTATTATCTTCTTTCCTTCCCTTTAACCTCGGGCCGAAAACTTGGATGCGTGGAAATGAGGGGAAGGCTCGACGTGCCAGGCAGCAACTTTTCGCACTTA
This sequence comes from Eupelmus azureus, assembly GCA_030522685.1. NCBI lineage: Eukaryota > Metazoa > Arthropoda > Insecta > Hymenoptera > Eupelmidae > Eupelmus > Eupelmus azureus. The sequence continues at coordinate 13,345 of JAPYZA010002413.1, read as the reverse complement.
ATCAATTATTTATACATGTAATATCACTGTGTAACGCGCAACTCGCGCGCCCACGGAGCCTAGCCACGTGCGTTCTCCTCTCGGGGCTCCTCGAGCGGCCCTGTGTATACGTATATACGCGCGCACGCGCGCTCTCTCGTCAGGCAGCTCTCGCACGCGCGCACACCTTTCGAACTTGCGAACTCACCGCGCGCTTCCTTCTTCTCTTGCCTGCTGTGCTCTCTTTAGCCTCTCCGCTTGTGCCTGTGTATATCGTCTGCTTATAGGCGAGCTCTCCGCTAGCGCGCACACTTCCTCTCCTGGGCTCCTGTCGCAAGCAAGATGTTGCGTCTACTGATAACCCGTCCACTTAGGCCGAGGCGAGCCCCCCGACCAGAGAGCCTCTCTCGCGCTCGAGCAAAGAGAGCAGGACGCACTGCTCGACTGAGTGAGACAGAGAGAGAGAGAGAGAGAGAGACGAAAGAGAGGAGGAAAGAGAGTGGAAAAGAGAGAGGGAACGACAGGTGCTCTCCCGGCAGCGGGAAGTAGGTGCCCCGCGAGTACCCCCCCTCATCCTCCTTTTCCCCTTTCCCTACTCTTCTGCTTCTTCTTCTGCAGCAGCAGCAGCAGCTCCTTTCTCCCCTACTCCTTCGCCGGCTCTTTCTTCTCTGTGTGTATACTGTGGAGAGTAGTCTATCATGCGCCTCCTTCTCCTCTCTCTCTCTCCTTCTTCGCTGACGAGAGAGAGAGAGAGAGAGAGCACAATTGAATTTTCGTGCCAGAAATGATAGACGCGCGATATATGCCGACGCGCGCGCGCGATCGCTCGTGGAGAGCTCGAGACGGATGGCTGCAGGTCGGACTGATATTTGTTTTGTTAGGATGCACGCACTCGGCGCGTATGTACAGGGCAAGCATCGCGATTGGCTCATTGAAAATATTTTGACTTCTGGAGGAGCGAGTTTCCGGCCCGTTGGGTGGCTGTACCGTTTTTCTCCCAGTCATCCGTATATATATACTTTCTCTGCGGCTGCTCGATGCGCGTTGGGCAGGATTCGAACAATCGAAAATCGAAACGGAGAGAGAGGAATGGCTGTATTGTGGCGTCGTTTTGTTGTAAGGTTGCGCAACCGAGTATTAAAACATCCCGGCGACTCTGACAAATCTGCCAGTCATTTCGTCATTTACATCTCTCGGCCCAATAGCGCTCGCATAATGGGTTCAGGCAGATATAAATGCTCGAATACTAATCGCGAATAAGTAATTCTTGTGAGTAACGCTGCTATATGAGTGTACGCTCGTGTACGTGAAAATTAAAATAATAATTAGTTGTCAAACGTCTAATGCTCGGTGATGGACAGGGGAGATTATGTAGGCTTGGAGATCAAAGGAAAAAATTTTACGCAGCATCTCCGCTTGGTTTCATAATTAGAATTTCATGTTGGCTGATTAATTAAAAATTAATTCTGTTATACTAACAGAAACACTTTGATATTCAAATAGTGTCAGTTTTATAAGTTGCTCTGCTAGTGTCTAGAATCTAAGGATTACAAAACTAATATCAAAGGATTTTTCAACCATTTTTCTATCCTGAAATTGAAATAATAAACAATGATTATAACGAGTATATAAGTTTACGTTGGGGCTTTATACATGAGTACTAAATTTATTCTTCATAGCTTATACTGCCGAGGAAATACGAGAATGCAAGCAGAAACTCATTATTTCGAGCAAATAAATATTTGTTGATGGTACTGTATTATTCTCACATTTATTTACAATTTTTACGAGAAATTATTATAATTGTTTGAAAAGAATAAAGAATGATGGTAAAATTGTCTTTGTTGTCTTTTACTAAAAAGGAAGTTCATGTATTAAATTCAACACAAAATTTTAAAATATGTGAAAATAAGTACATTTATATGAATGTATATTTTATCTACAAATTGTATGAACACAAATATTAATTAATTTATAATAAAAATTAATATCAGTCTCATTATAAAAATGACATTACAGCAAGATTCACTATTTTGTTTAAAAATATACTTAATTGTCTTACCATTCTTGTCTCTTTCTACTCAATCTACTCAATATCTCAGTATTAAGATTAAGAAGGTTTTTTCTACTTTTTTTGCCAGTCTAAAAGATTGAAAAAGAAATGCTAATAAATCTCTCTAAAAATGTAAATGACCCCTTCGATTTTTCTTGCTAATTAATTGTAATTACATAACTGGCAGCTCTACTTTATGTCTGTCTATTTGTAACGCACGTCGTATAAACATTTCATAATATGTCGGGCGTTTTCAAAGAAAAATATAAGTCAATTTTTCCCTTTTGCGAAAATGTGGCTAATTTTTTCTCGTTGAAGAATGAGGCGAATAAAATTTACATGAATCGGAACTGGGTGCTGAACAAAAGTGGAGTAAAAAATTTATTTCGCTATAATTAGAGTGTAAAGTTTCTCATCATCAATTTCGCCTCTTGAAGCGTCAAACTGCTACAACGTAATATCTTAACTCCATACAAGAGGAAAAATGAAATTTTTGAAAATCTTTAGCATAATGGATGCCGTCAGATGATCCACTTGGCAAAACTTTGGCAAAGCTTTCAGGTATTGGAGAAAGTTTCAATATTGTTCACGTACACCTAGACGTCAAGAAATACTTGATTAATTTTTTAGAAAATAAACTTTTTTCATCACAATGTTGGGATGGATAATTGCATCTTGCATTCGATATTTTGATATTCATCTTGAAATTTTTATGAACAAATTATTTTAATAAAATAACTAACCTGTGAGAGACTCACTACTTTTTTACAAACAAATTCTCAAATAATTCTTGAATAAATATTTATTTTTTAAATTTACATTTCATTTGTTCAGAATGAAATCACTTGCATGTGTAATTCATTATATGCAAAAAATGTACTGTTCAACATTTTCCGCTTCACATTATAATAATTATCTTAAAATTTAAATACACATACACACTAATATCCCTCGCTATTCCCCTTGCCCGCAAAACCCAATAACCAATCCAAAAACTTCTATCCCAACCTCACCCAACTCCCACCCATCCCAACCGCCCACCAAACTCTCCCCAACACCCATCAATCCAAAAATCATAAGATCCATTCCCAACCAACCCTTCTTCATTCAGCATCCACTGATGAATCCACATCAGAGAGGGGGCCTTAAGGGGGGAAGACTTACGCCGTGGTCTCGCGGCGGCGGCGCGCTACTCTCGTGCCGTGCGGCGGCGCGGCGAGTCCAGTGTGTGCGAGCGAGCGAAGAGGGCAACGACACCGCGCGCGCGCGGCTATCCTTCTGCCGCCGCCGAGCCGCCTCACGAGAGAGAAACGGATTTAAAGAGCGAGCGAGAAGGAGCGCATCAGCGCGTGCGTGCAGTCTTCGACACATTTACCGAAACTCGTGCAGGCTGCGATTTTTCTATGAACTTGGTGCGATTTTTTTTGGGTTTGGAGATGGTGCTGGATGTGGGGTAGGGATGAGGTTAATGGTTTTTTTTAGGGGGAGAGTTGGGGGATTTATGGTTTGGCGTATGGGTGGAGAGGGTGAGGGAGATGATTTTGCAAGGGGCTTGGAATGTGGGTGGAAGAGATGCGAGGTGGTGATGGAGTTTTTTATTTTAGAGGGAAATGAATGTCGTTTTAATTTTTGTGGGTGTGAGGATATTGGAGAACAATTACTGTCTATTTTTAGGAATGTATGGTTCTTTATTACGGCTACGTTTGGTAGAAATGAAAATTGCTTTGGTCATTTGAAAGTTGATAAATGAAATTTTATGAACTATTTGAAAATTTTCAAATAACTTTACATCGCTTGTTTATTGGCGAATTTTGTTTAAAAATTTAATAAAATTTATTTAATTTTTAGTTTAAACTTTATATTAATATGTAGATTAAACTTTATAAATTCCTATTGCATAGTTTAATCTTGGTAATCAATTAAAAACTGCTAATTATATGTCAAATGAATATTTGCTAATAACATGATGTTTAATAAAACTCTTATATAAAAATAATGAATTTTAACTTTCTATATGTGTTTGTAATATTTATAAAGTAAATTGGTTTACCTACAAAAGCTGATAAAAATTTGTGCTTAAAAACCATGAAAAAACGCAGTAAATTGATTGTGCACTTTATGGCTACTTATATTACTCTAAAAGTGGACAGTTTAATACCAGCAGTATAAGGTATATCATAAAGCAATTAAGAGAATAATTTTTTCCTCAAGCTATCAATTTTTAATGAAGAATAAAACCTTTATTTAAATCTTGGTTTAATAAGAATTTTAAATTTTCCCTTAAAATATTACGCATTATTAATGATTCTACTTGGAAAAAGCTTTCATATTAAAATTTTCTGATATATTTGATAAGAAAAAATTTTTTTTCTAATTTGTAAAATATTATTTGACGATTTTTTCGTTTTGTGTAACTGTTAACAATATATTGAAGAAGAAAATTCCTTACTACTTATTTGTATATTGTACTAGAATAGATTTGCAGAATTTGAATTTATTAAAATAACAAAAAAAAGTACCAAAGAACGTACATTTTCAGCTACTCGAATTTTAAACGAACATTTAAAACTATGAAATCAACATTAATTTTTTCTAATAATACATTGAAGTTTGACATTACACACTAATAGGCAAACTTTTTAACTTCGTTCGTAAATGAATGATTTTATTTCCATTGTCCTTTTGCTCCTTACCACTGCATCGTCTTTTGTCCTTCGGTACCACCGTGAAATCTTGATTTTGATTTAGTCCCCCTAATGGCCGAGCCTCGCCCGTCTCGTTAAGCTGAAGTTGCTAGTCTAACTTCAGCGCAAAATATTCATTATTCTTCGTGCGGACGTCATTAGCATTGGAAATTGAAAATAAAAAGTAAGCGAGCCCGAGGAAACATCGAAAAGGTTACGTCTCCATAATGCATTCGAATGCACCGCTAATTTACTATTTACGCAGAAGCTTGGGAGCCTCGTATCAGCGTGCTTTTCACGTATACAGGAGATAACGTCAGAGTGTGTTGGAGCCACTTGCCTCGCAGCTATCAAAGCCCAGTATATAGTTGTACGATTCCCGCGGGTATTCCTCCCTCCCCCCCTCTCTCCTTTTGATTACAATTTCTATCGGTACTCCCGTCCTCTAAATGCTTAATCGCACGAAAATTCTAGTAATTATCGGAAGAGCGAGAGAGGGGGTGGGGGGGGGGGGGCAGTGCACAATGCTATTACCTACTTCGAGCGCGAAAAATTGTAACGATTTCGAAAAGTCGCGCTCGCTGCATAACGGCACCCGCAATAAAGTGTAATTTATCGCGTTAAAACGCAAAAATTGCCGGCTATTCTGTTTCAATGATGCCCGCGCGCGACGCACAAGAGAGCGGCCGTAGCCCCGCGGAAAATCCAAACGAAAACAAAACAGAAGACAGCACCGTATAATCATCCGCTTAGCTCGTAATTTTTCCATGAAAATTCTCGCAAGAGAGAGAGAAGCCGATCATCTCCTCGAAGCGCGCGCGCTTTTCTTTTTGCCGTCGTGCGAGTAGAGGAAAAATCGCGCAACAATGTATCGGCCTCGGCTGTGTATAGGCTAGAGTCGCGTCGGGTGGGCAAGTAGCTATATAGGTACGCGGCGCGGAGGTGAGCCTTTTAGGGCAGCGGAGCAGCTCGTAGAGTCGCTGAGCCCTCGGCTACTGTTGCGTTTGCGCGCGAGAAAGACTCGAGAGTATATAGCGGACGAGCGGACGAGTTAAATGGTTGGCTGGGATGGGAGAGACACGGCGTAAGAGCGAGGCTGGAATTGTTTTTATGGGGATGAGGGGAATTTTTAGTTTCAGGATGTGTATGTGAGCTTGGAATTTTTGTGGTGCGAGCGGTTTTGTTTGCCAGTGAGGTTGGGTATATGCTTTGTTGCTGTGATTGATTGTTGATCTTGTGTGTGGTGAGATTTTGTTGGCGATTTTGTGTGGTGATTGGGGTTGGTATTGGCTGGGTGTATGGAAAACGGAAATGGTATGTTGGTGATGTCATTTTATTTGAAAGTAGTAAGAAAAACCAGTTTTAGCGGCTATATATTATTTAATAAATTAGCTCGATTCTTGTGGAATTAAAACATTTCGATCCGGTTTTTTTAATTTACTAAATATATAGAGTAAAAGTATAGATTAAATAAGCAGATACTGCTTTAATGCAGACGTAGGTATACGTATCGGGTAGCGTCTGATCGGAAAGGCGCATCTAAGGCGGAACGATCAGAAACGAGATATCTCGTTTGAACTGAACGTGACTGCCTACTTCAACTTTGATTTCATTCAGCCATTATTCGCGACTTGTCTTTTAATGATGCAGTTTTTCGGCCTTGTAATTAACATTAACTTTTTAATTTATATTTAACCTAATTAAAATATACGGTACCTGCAGCATTTTATGATCTCTATCTCGTTAATGTAAACACGTATGCACTTTTTTTTACTGCCAATATATTTTTTGTTTTAACCAAATTAAAAAATTCAAAATTTTGTAAGTCAAAGAGAAATAAAATGAACAAAAAGCTAAATTAGTAAGGAAGCAAAAAATAAATTAATTTAAACAAAAAATTCCTTTGTTATAACAATAGTTTTGCACCTATAGAACACTACAAAAAAGAAAATTAATCACCAAAACTATTAGCAATCAATAACGAAACAATAAATACCACCAAACGCCATAATCAACAAAACATTTAATCCATCACGGTCGTTAAATCAGCTTCACTCCAAACGCCGACCTCGACTCTTTTTACTCCCCACCCATAAAAGAAGAGCCCCGAAGAAAACGCTAAAAAGAGAAACAAACCCGCGAGAAAAAGAGAGCCAGAGAGCGGACAACGAGCCAGCCGAGGGACAGCCTATAGCAGCAGAAACAGGCGAGTCTCGCTGTCCGGTAAAGCTGGTCCTTCCCAGAAGGAGTGCCCCGATGCGCTCGCGCGCAGCTGGTGTGCAGCTTTTTTCCCCTCAGCGCGCGCTCTCAGCGCACTATATCTTGAAAATGGAAAATGTCTTTTTCGATGAGCTGCCGGGAGCTGCGCGACGCTTCCGCTCTTTTCGAGTCTCTCTTCGCGGCCCGCTATTCTTGCGGGCTGACCGATGGGATTCGATTATTTTCGAGGGCGCGATTTACGAGCCGGGAATTTATGGCTCGAATTTAATCAGCTCTTTCGGCACGTCATTTCGAAATTTCCTCCGCGCTGACGTGATGAGCATCGGCGAGCTATGATTTTCATTTGGTGTGTTAACGTTGCTGAAGGGCCGGATGATGATCGTGATTTCTGGATGATTTTTAAGTACTCTGCTCGCTGTTTTTGCCAAGATGAATCACGAAGTGGTTAACGGATTGTATACACGGAGCTGTGCAAACACAACAGTCGGAAGATTCGCAAGCCCGAAGGCGCAAAAAGTGGCTTTCGAAAATCGAGTGCGCGCATATCATCGACAATACCCCATAATCATCCATCTTTATCTCGCGAGCCTCCGTCGCGTTCACGCTCCCATGAAAGACCGATCGATCGGAAGAATGTTAAAAAAAAACAATCGGGCCGCGCAAGCTCGTAATTCAATTTTCGAAAATTTACATCGACGAGCCGCACTCGAGCCAGTTACTATACACACATACCCTCACGGCGGCCCTCGAAACCGATTCGTTAGTCCCTCCGTCCGTGTATTCAATCGCAATCGAGATTTCGTGCATCGGGCAATCCATTATAAAGCCATTGGCTCCTTTTGCGGTCACGCGAGCGGCCGCCTATGTGATTCTCATTGCGCCGCTGTGCCGTAACAGAGCCCGGGGATTCGTGACGAGAGTGTATATGTGTGTGAATGAACGTTTGTATGGAGGGAGTGTGTACGTAGTGTTTTTGGGGGAAAAAATGATGAGCACAATCAAAATCTCGTTAATTTTGCTCTTTGCGCATAAGCGCGGGAATTGTATACTTTGCGGAGACCCGGAATTAAAGTGGAATTAAAGGCCGTCGGTTTGGAGGAAACGTTTTCGACGTTTCGCGAAAGTACTGTAATCATACATTTTAAAGTCTTTCCTTTCCAATTACAGGGCGATCGTTTCTTCAAATTTTTAATAATCTTTGCTCATTTCACACGTTTCCAAAGTGTTTTCGTAACTCGCAGCCCATTACCAAAGCCCAGTGGCAACCATGTAAACTTATTAAAAAATCCCATAAGCATATAATCACCCAAAACACCACTTCTCGTGGGGTGAAGTGGATTCCCTATCTCACACACCCCCATCTCGCAACTCCCAAACCCGCATCGCGCGTAAACCCTAATAAACCCTCCTAAAAGGTCTCCAAACGCCACCACATCACCGATCGCGCTCCCATCATTACCCAGCGGCGCTCGGCAAACTTCCTTTTCAAAGCCGCGCGGCCCTCCCTATGGCTCCCTTTGCCGTCACTCTGCGAGCGCGCGATGCGATTCCGAGTGCCAGGCACGTAATCTACCTACAAGCTGCACGCGCGCGCCCGGCTATACGCGGCTGCATTGATATCGCCTCGCTCCCACCCCTCGCGAGCTAAATCCAACTCTCTCTCTCTCTGCGTGTGAGCGGGCGCTTGTGGTGTATGTGTGTATGCATGTGACGTGCATTTTCAATTATGCCGCTCGCTCGTCGAAAGAGGGTCAGGTACCATTGTCTTTCCTGGATCCCTAACGGACCCATCGCTCGCGAATATCTTTCTTTCTCCGATATAGGCGCGAGAGCCGTCAATGTCAACGGCTTTTGCCGCATTCAACCTGCGTATTTTTGCCGATGCGACTGTACCACTCCGCGTGCGTATATGTATACGTGTGCGACTGTCCGCGCAAGAGAGAGAGAGAGAGCGAGCTTCTTTCTTCCTTTCCGCGTTGATGCGCGGGCCGAGAGTCATTCCCGTTGCTTCTTTATCGCGGCGCGTCATATCGCTCCTGGGCATGGACGAGAGCCGGGGACAAGGATGCATTATTGTGAGGCGCGATTGTGGAGCCGAGCGGACACGCTGGGGAAGGGCTCGAAGAGGTACTGTGGGTCGATGATCTTTGCTGGGAGGTGGATTTACGGGAGGAAAGGGTTAGCTTTGCGGCGAGTTGGAACGGGGGATCGATAGGTTTTAATTTGAGAGATTTGGATGAGTGATAGAGGTGAGTTATGGATTTACGGCTGATGTATATCATTTCGAATTCTTTGGTGTCTGTAAAAGTGTTAAAATTATTGGATTAAAGTGATATAAATCATGGGCTGGATAATAAATTCCGAGTTATTTATTGTAACAATGCAACGCTTATGGTGATCAATGAGGCTTATTACAAACATGATACATCTACATTAACTCGTAAATATTGCTCTTCTCATCCCTCTTGCCTGTCTCGGAGTTGAAGATCGTAATTTATCTTTGCATTACAAGAAAAATACATAACTGAAGTGGGACTATTTTATTCAGTCAGTTTTCTCGGATAATAGTGTTTATTATTATAAATTTAATAATAAACAATATTTTAATTCCTAATTTAAAGCTAATACAAGATGTTCTTTGACTACTTGATTAGTACCAAAATCTGATAAAATAATAACCATGACTTTAAATCTTGATTCGTTTAACCATTATAGTGATTAATAATTTTGATATATTCGCGCGAATGCTTTTATCTGAAAGATCCAGTACAGTCTTTTTTTATATCTATTGAAATATTGTTTTCAGGTTCTTGTTTTACAAAACATTTTATAGCGGTGTTTTCTCTGAGTAAATAATCTTATCAATGTTAAAAATTCAAATATTTTTGGAGAATATACAAAATTATTTTGGACTCCATTATTATATTTATATTTTTTGGTATACAGTAACCAAATAAAAAGATAGGGAAATGCTTTTTTTAAAGAATTCAATATCAATCTTCTCATGTAAAAATCTCGAAATATATACAAACAAGCATTTCAGTAAATAATATACAGTATTTAATACGTTTAAAATTTTCAATATAAATTCCAAATATTCCACCTTCATATGTGTTCCTCAAAGCAAACAATAGCTAATGCACTGGTCCTTTTGCAGTAACACAATGGTGCCGTCAGTCGGAAAATATTTTATCCTATTTACCCAATTACCAACATTGTATTAAGCATATTCATCAGGTGAAACAGAAGTCCTTAATCAAATACTCAGCTAATTAAATAACAACATTGTCATATGTTCGCCGGAAAATTAATGAACGAACGTACCTTCATTATTCAAGCGCGACTGTATCTTCAATTCCACGCTGCGCTTTAAACATTTTAATCAATCTAATTCATGTCCAGTCAGCTATATCATTTATTCCCACGTACACACACACGCGCGCACACACTCAGAAATCTTCCGTTTTCCCCGAGACACGAAAGTAAACGGTCATTCGCAAAAATATAAAATAGCCCGGTCAGTTGGGACGAGCTCGGCGCTCAGGGGCACGGCGAACAAGCAAGCAAGGAAAAGAGAGAGAGAGTCCGTATACGAACCGGAGAAATATTTCGGGTTCTTCGACACGAGGAGGTCGCGCCGCCTGGGAACGAGATGCATATAAGGACGGTTTTAGCGAAAATCCCCTGCCTATATGCTCCCACTCCTTTCCTTTTTTCTTCCTCCTCCTCGGGCTCATTCTCCGCTTAACCGTTCCCTTTTTTTCCTCTCCGACTTGATACGGACGAGAGAAAGAGGAGGCAGAGCGCCGAGCGATACCGGCTCATCGCTTATACCGCACAGCGAGATAGTTTAAGCCGAGAGGGCGGACGTGTATTCGCCAAATGTATTCTATTCCGGTGGCTGGCTGAAATTTCCCGGGGCTCGATTACCCGGAATTTTTCAATGTAATTGAACGTCGCGCCGGGGCTGATGCTCGAAGGGAAAGTGAAAGGAGGGGCGGTGAAAAATTTTGCGAATTAGGGTGTGGGTGTGGGTATGGGTGGACTTTATCGCGAATTGGTTTGATAAGGGATCTTAAGGCAGGTTTGTAGTTTGAGTTTTGAAAATAAAGGAGTGATGTGTGGGCCTTTTTTGAAGATTTTTGTGCGAGGTGAGAAGATTCGAGCTTACGTGTAGAAAAGAATTTGTCATAATTAGACTTAATATGTGAGCTTTAGCATTTTCAATGAAATGACTTGAATTGCCTGCCTCGCGACTTAATTTAATACTTATTTTTGTTTTGTTTTTTTAAAGGATCTTAAGTAAAAGTTACAGACCTTCTTAAAAAGTGTTATACGTCCAGAAACACGGCCTTACTTTAAAAGTAATTGAGATGCCTTTTAAAATTATATCTTGGGGGAAAATAAAAGATTGTTCTTAATTAAACGGACAAAAGTCAACTATAAAAGCCTGTGTAAAACCCATAAGCCCTATAATAAAAGTATTACGATGTTATAAATTCCACGTAAATATAACAAACCAATGTTTTTGCCCGACAAAGTATTAAACCTTTTACGCTTCACATTTATACTCTACATTTCAACGATAACTGAACTGAAAAAACCAATTAATCGCACGGTGCCTTTTTTTAATCCGATCCCAATTTCTCTATATTAATATGCGATAATTAATTCATTTACCGCTGCGTTATAACAGGCAAGTAAGCAGTTGCTTGCCACCAATCAATATTAGACATGCGGTTTACCTGATGCCCAGAGTGACAAGTGAGGACATTGATGTGTTGACTAACGTTTGCCAATATTGCGTTCAAACTGTGATTAATATATCACCAGCCTAATCACACACCTGCACAGCTACGCAGAACTTGTTTAAATATTACAAGGATGTAAATAAGCGATAAATATAACTTTAAACGTTAATAATATATAAATTTTGCAACTTTATCGAGAATTTTATACCCCGACATTCCTGCATATCTAAAACCACATTCGAAATTGAAACAAAAAAGGAGGACATTTAAAAAGCAATCAAACGCGCCGCGCGCCCAAATAAGTATCACACTTTCCACTTCCATCTCCCGAACCAATAATTCGCCGCCTTCCTATCAAAATAAAACCTTCAACTCGTCTTTGATTACCAGGCCAGCCGAAGCATAAAATACACGCCGGCCGGCGTTAATCCAGCAGTGACGTGAGTCCACGCTGCGCTTGTGTATACATGTTACACTCCCGGCACGTGTGCGTGTGTGTATGCAGCAACGGTCGGCGGCGTCTTAATTAATTAAACTTCATCGCGCCTCTCTCGCGTCCGCAGCCGCCAAACGGCGAGCTGCAAGTTTGTTGCATCGTCATCGTATAATAACGTCGCGGATTAATTTCAAAGCAATTACTCAATCAACTTTCGTCCTGATCGCTCTCTCTCTCTTGCCTATATCTCCTGCGTATATGCGTTACGCGCGATGCATGGGAGATGAGCTGGTCTATAAGGACCCGGCCGAGGCTTCATCTTCGACACGTTGATGGTGATGATGCTACGTTGCTTAAGGCAGTGAAAAAGATCAGGGCGATTGTTAAAGATGAGTTCAACGCGATGGTTTATAGATCGAGAGATTTATGGGTGGTGGGGAAAATGTGCGGCTCTGGATGAAGTTATAATTTAGCTGGGAAAAATTACGTCTTTTAAGGATACTGGTTTGCGGGCTTCGGCGGAGCTCTATAATTAATCTTTATAAGAGTAACCGATTCGCGCGGAGTAATAAGGTCAGGGTAATAAAATAAACTGTAGATGCCGTGATTTAGCATAATGATGTGTCCGTTTCTTATCGTAGTTAATGCTTTGGATAATTAATTATACTAATTCTCTGGCTTTGGAGTGATAAGATTTACAAGTTTATTTTTAATATTAACATGTATGGGAGCGTTAATTTGCTAGTAACAAAGTTTGCGATAAATAATTGGATCTGTATGGGAAATTTTCAGGCCGTTTTGATTTTTCTGTTACTTTAAATTTTCTGAATTAGATATTAGAGAACCATATACTGTGCGAGCACATGTTTCTGTAATGGCTTAAATTATTACTTTTTAACCTCTAAAATACAACTTATTTTTCGCGACAATAATAGGTATGCATGAACTATAATATGAATAAAAGAAAATTTGAATGAGACCACATATTTCTAACATATCACAATCGATTAAGCATCCCGGAATTCAATGTTGTATAAAAACATTTTAATATACTCATACGAATAGTGACAAAGTGTTTTTTTACGAATTTACCCGATTCTTTCTACTATCTTATTAAAAAGTGTGTGTTCCGGATAGAAACAATAAATAAGTACTCGATAGAAAAAGTAGTAAATAAATATTAGTAGTAAATGAATAATAATATAAAATAGTAAAAATACGA
>JAPYZA010002412.1:0-28783 GCA_030522685.1 Eupelmus azureus | reverse complement strand
GGCTAACGTCCGCCGGTCACAGCTGCCACGTCGAGGGAGTCTCGCGCACGAACGCGCGAGGCAGTGGCCCGCCTATATCCCCGTTACAATATACATATTGTAACGGGGCTGGATTTAACAAATAATTAAATTTCTCGACCAATCGCGCCCTCTGCTCGGACCCAGTCACGAGCTCCAACGAGGCGGTAGAGTGATCAGTGAACTCTTGTCACTGGTGTCGAGTGCTCCGTGTACAACGAGTGATTTTACCAGATCACTCGTAAAATTCCAATTCCAATATCCGGTTGCTCAGCTATTCACAGTGACGTTCTGTGCCCGCGGAGGCGGCGATATTCGGCGTCAGGATAATCAGGGTTTTAAAATCAAACGCGAAAACGTGAATTTGAGTTTAAAGTAAAAAGCAGTATATTCTGAATTAAATAACAAAAATCCAATAAGTGGAATCACTCCACAATACAAAATTAAGGCGCGCCCATGCCACGAGACTAAGCATGCGGGAAACCCGATCCCCGCGAGGAAAAGCACGCGAATAGTGCAGAAACGCGTCGCGCTGTCTCTCGTGCACTAAAACCTGTCGCGCACCGCGATCTTCTCTCTCTCTCTCTCACACGCACACAGTGAACCGTGCGATATACAGCACTGGTAAACTGCAGCTGCTCTGCAGTTAGTGCAGGCGTCACATACTCACTCACGCATCCGCGACGGTTACGTTAATAGCTACGACTCACCACCGCTGTGGAGAGGAACCGCACGATAATCTGTACGAAACGTCGGAGGTAGACGGCCGTATGCCCGTGCACACGTATACCTCTACGCGGTTGCTTGCCGGCCTTGCCTCGAACAATCCCTGTTGCTGGATGAACAGCTGGACCACCAACAACCTCTGACTAGCAGCTGGACACCGGTCTCTGCGTCGTTGTCGCGTTCAAAGCAACCAAAATCCGTGACGGTTGACGTTCGGCGTACACGCGCGCGCGCGAAATCTCTCGCTATACTAGCTTCTTATGCTCTGCCTCTATCTTTCGTACATGCTCGGCCGAGATCGGCTATCCCCGGAGCATAGAGAGAGGAGCGCAATCAGTAGCGCTCGCACAGCAACGCTACTCCTGCGATAGGTCAACGCGCGCAACTCACGATCGGCGCGCGCGTTCGCGCCGGCGCTCTCACCAATATAGAGCGGCGGGTAATAAATTTGAATTTAAATTCGCGTTCGTCACAATATATATATATATATATATATATATATATATATATATATTAGAAAGATTTAGCAAAGCTTGGAGAGGCAGCAAAGTGTTCTCCGCTTACTTTCCAGCTCAAAAGTCAAGTGGATGGCCAACCAAAGCAATTAGACCACACCCTAGCGATATATAGCATAGATAATGATATCGCAACATCAAAGTCCCACAATCGGTTTCATTTCCACGAATACAGGACCCAATAGGACAACGACGGGGAAGATTTCACTGTGTTTGAGGAAAAATCAAAAACAAAAGAGAATCAAAGAAATAATAATAAATTTCAAGCATGAAAGACAACAAAATTTTGTTTAAAACCCTCGAAATTGAATATAAATGCCCTCACAAGTCCCGAAAAGTCCGACATTTCAAACGAAGCAAAGGAACCTATTGCCTTCGCACAAAACGAGGCAAGTTCTAGTTCAGATCCCGTTATAAAGAATATCGCCGCGTTCTGTACTCCTTTATTGCCGATAACCGAGGATTTAAGGGGACCAGATACTATTAAAATCTGAAAATATACAATATAAATAATTAAAAAGTAGTTGCCTATATATATAAAAATAAAAAATAGTGAAAATACCAACAATAAATAATGAAGACTTTTTATTATTATGAATGTTGTCCGTACCATGAGAATTTACCCTATGGTTTTCGTTGACACTTTAGAACCAAAAATATCTTTGCCGCAGGCTTTAAAATTAACTTTACTGGATCAATGAGCAAATTTTTTCTGTCGATCTTCAAAATATTCCTAGAATCCATAAAGGAAGATGTTGCGCTTAGATCATCTTTTTTCTGGAGAGAGAAAAACGGTCGAAGTGTTAGTAGAAACTTACCATGAGTAATTTTTCATTCCCGGGGAAAAGCTTAGTGCCACTCATATTATACAGCACCGTATAGCAACGGTCACGGATAGACCTATAAACATTCGTCAATATCGTTTTCCTCCCGCTCATAAGGAAGAAATAAATAAACAAATAAAGGAATTTTTAGATGGGGGATTGATTGTGCCATCAAGTTTGAATTATAATACACCACTTTGGGTCGTTCCGAAGAAGGACGATTGTCAAGGGAACAAAAGATATATAGATTGGTGTTAGGTTTTCGCGCTCTAAAGGAGGCAAGTTTGTCCGATAACTACTCACTCCCAAATATCAATGAAATTTTAGATCAATTTTGAGGGTTGCGCTATTTTTCAGTTTTTGATTTAGCTTCGGGTTTTCACCAGATACCCTTACACCCGGAAGATCGTCATAAAATTACTTTCACTACACCTGCAGGGTTTCATGAGTGGGCTCGTCTGCCCATGGGATTAAAGGGAGCCCCCGTCACCTTTCGGAGAATGATCCATAAAATCTTGCATAATACCCCCATTCGCGAAAATTCCGCCGACCCAACGACCATTGAACCCATAATGAACATGGGACGTTTAGAAGTTTGCGCATATTTGGACGACATAATTGTCTATGCCAAATCCATAGAGGAAGATAATGAGAAATCGACGTCTTATGGAACGCCTAAAATGGGCAAATATTAAATTTCAACCCGATAAATGCGATTTTTGCAGCGGAAGGTTGCTTATTTGGGTCACGTTATTAGCGAAGGAGGGGTACGCCCAACGGGTGATCCCAAGAAATTCGAAGCTGTGCGAAAATTTCTCACTCCTAAGAATGCTAAGAATATTATACAGATTTTAGGTCTAGCTGGTTATTATTGGCGATTCATTGATGGGTTTTCGAAAATTGCGAAGCCCTTGAGTACCTTGCTCAAGCAGGATGTCGTTTTCACCTGGAATGAAAAGGCTCAAGAGGCTTTTGAGATCTTAAAGGAGAAATTGTCTCAAGAGCCTGTTTTGGTTTATCCCGATTTTTCACAGCCATTCGTCGTTACTACAGACGCCTGTGGTTATGCCATGGGAGGAATTTTATCTCGGGGAGCTATAGGACAGGACCGACCCATCGCTTATACCTCTCACTTTTTAGACGATGCCGAAACTCGCTACGACACCTACGAAAATGAAGCTCTTGCGATCGTTTATACGGTTTGACATTTTCGACATTATCTCTTGGGTAATAAATTTACTGTAGTTACCGACCATAAGCCTCTCGTGTGGTTCAAAACTTCACGAGATCCAAATTCTCGAGTCAGCCGCTGGCGTATCAAATTAAGCAAGTTCGATTTCGATATCATTTATAAAGCGGGAAGAACAAACGTGAACGCGGATACTCGCGTTAATTAATCGCGAAATGCAGTTCGATTTTTACTGATTTTTACCCCACAAAACTATGCTGAATTGAATGATGATCCGCCATTAAGTATTGTTGAAAATGAAAATGATCTTACGGGGAAGGTCCCCGTGAAACATGCTATGCAAACGCGAACTCGGGCTGGTAAATTGGTCATTTCAAATTGTCATGATGCTCGGAAGAAGGCTCCGAATTGGAAGAAAGACCCTTCGGAAGTTAGGGGGAAGGCCCCACCAGTAGACGAGGAGACACCTACAGATATCCCTCTTAGTAATATCGAACATGATCATATTAGTTCATCCAATGCCATTCACTCAGGGTTTAACGATAATAAAAATCGTGAGATGGAACCCTTGTCGAAGGAAACTTTTGCAGAGATTGAGAGGGGAAACTCGACTATGACGAATGACCCAAACACCGAAGAATTAACGGTCGACATAAAAAGAAGACGACTGTATGGGAAAAATTTCATCGAATGTAGAGAACAATTGTTTATGCGAAAAGTTAATTATTTATATTTTGTCACTAATTCCGGAGAAACCTGCCATCAAGGAGCACGGCAGCTCCTCACCAAGAAATAATTGCCACGGTCTAGAAATCTTAAGGTAGGCGAAGTCAAAGTAATTCCAAAAGGTAATAAATTTCATTTACCCATGACATTGTGAGGAGAAAATCCGGAGGGCCTTTCGACCGTAATGGAGAACCTTTCAGAAGGACTTAAGAATTTGAACGCATTTGTTATTCAAGAAGGTCTGCGTACAATCAGTTTGGCAAAGGGAAAAAGTATAGCCGATTTACGATGGGAGGATTTAGTTGTAAAGATGCGAAACATATTTCGCGAGATTGATACGAAATTTCTAATGTGTTTCGGGTTGATTGTGTACCCCCCAGTTGAGGATGGAGTCAAAATTATAGAAGAAGCCCGTTGTTCAGACATAGGAGGACATAAAGGCGTAACGAAAAGATACAAAAGGATAAAACAAAAATATTATGTGACAAACATGAAGGTAGATGTACAAAAGTTTATCAGGAAATGTCTGCCCTGTCAACTGAAAGAGTTAGTGAGGGTAAAGACTAAAAATCCTATGGTCATCACCGACACCCAAGGAATAGCTTTTAAAAAGATCTGAATGGATATCGTTGGTCCCTTTCCGAAAACAGATAACGGTCATGACAACATTCTTACCATCCAATGTTGTTTAACAAAATTTTCCTTAGCTATACCGTTGTGAGACGCGACTGCCAGATCCGTGGCAGATGCTTTAATTAAAAGATTTATTTGTACCTTTGGAGCTCCCATAGCTATTTTAACCGAGCAAGGTACAAACTTCTTGAACAATCTAATGAAAAGAGTAGCGAAACGATTTCGAATTACGCAATTTAAAACGACTGCTTTTCATCCACAATCCAATGGATCTATTGAACGTATTCATCACGTGTTAAGTGAGTATTTAAAACAGTTTATTTCCAAGGACGGCCAATGGGGTGAATGGTTAGAAATGGCAGCATGGTCATATAAGTTCCGTTCATGAAGCCACTCAACACACTCCTTATGAGTTAGTCTTTGGCAGACTCGCTCGATCGCCTTCAAGTGATTCCCTTGAACCCGAGGACCGACTCGTGACATATGACGATTACATTGTAGACCTGACTACCCGGTTAAACAATCTACAAGGTTTTGCGCATGACAAATTTGTCACAGCAAAATGGAAGGCCAAATACTACTACGATAGGAAAGCAAATCCCCAGAGTTTCCAGTTTGGAGACTACATCTGGTCATTAAAAGGGGGAAAAATTCATAAATTTGTAGATCAGTATGAGGGCCCTTACTTAGTAGTTGATTTGTTGCGAAACGAGAATGTTAAAATTCAAGTAGGCAACAACCGATTTAAGGTTGTGCATAGAATTGGATTCGGAAATCATATATAACACCGGGGCATCAAGAATTTGATGACCTCTAAAAGGGAGTTCCAACATCGTTCATTCAATTTTACTAAATTCAAATATTAAAAAGCAGTTTTACATGAAAATAAAGTAAAAATATGGGAATTTAAATCATATACGATTATTATTATTACGAGGTAGAGATAGTCTTTCCCCACGTTATCATCTGAACCCCCAATTATTTGATGAATCATTTTGCACCCACTTCTTACTTCGTTTCATTTCCCTTTTTACTTTAACCCGTGATCCTAAGAAGTCACCCTAATCCGTGAACCTTTTCCTTGCAGCTATGGATCCTTCATTCACGGTAAAGGAAGAGGAGAGATTTCCTCGCCGCGATGACTACATACAACGTAACCGAACTACGACGTTTTCTCCTTGAGAATAAAAGTCCGGCACTGGTAGCCGAAATTAATTCTATTATAGTAAAGGCAACCCACGATAATGATGTGGAACTGTTAAAAGCTTGTTTACGGAAGAGCTGGAGAGTTAAATTCATAAATGTTGTTCCCGCAGCTCGCCGTGCTTCAAGATGGGGAAATCGAGAAATTATAAAAGCAATATTTGTTTCAGATGTAGATCTATATCACCGGGATAAATGGGGGCGTACCGATTTAGCTGTAACGATTTAGATGCCATACAGGAATTATTAGAACGAGAGCCCGCCCGAACGTACGAAATAATTGGGGAATTACAGCTATCCACGACGCCTTAGAACTTAGGGGACTTTTAGAGTGTCCGAGCGTTTTTCCGCCCGACACCCATTCCAGTACTCTTATCCTCGGTGTCTTTGAATACCCAGATTCAGCCTCTAGAAAACGGAGGTATACCATTGTTAAATGTCTGCTCTTCTATAGAGCGAACCCGAACATCATCAACCATTGGGATGAGAATGCAGTACATAAGGCTAGAGCGGGACCTATAGAGATATTAGAATTAATTTTACGAAATGGGGGAGATTGCAACACGCAGAACGATGAAGGGTTGAACGCGCTCCATTACGTCGCGCATGGGCCTAAATTAGGAAGCTCCAATAAGGCTGAAATGCTAATATCACACGGTGTTAACAAAATCATCATTCCAATTACTCGAATTCTAGATATCCCTACCTTATTTTGTGTTGCCGTTCCACCCCTTTTATTTTGAAACAAAATGGAAGCTGAGTACGTTTCACTTTTGGGAGCCCAGGAGGCCCATTCTAATTATAATTTATATAAACAAGGAAACCATAGGAGAGCAAGGATCCTTCTCCAAAAGGCATTACTTGAGGGACACGCACAATGCCTGGAGCTTTGTTCCAATTTGTTTGCGATGCAGGAGGATGCATCATTTACAAAGTTTCTGATAGAATCTCTTTATCGGATAAGACGTTTGCTAAATCAGATACAGTTTAACGGCAGTACGCTGTTACATGTCTCCGTGAGCCAAAGGAACCTCCGGATCGTCCTTAGTCTGGCGGAACATGGAATAGAAGTAGAGCACTACGATTGGCCCTCATTAGATCTTCTTCGATTGGCTGTCATCTCAGGAGATGAGGATATCTTCTCATACCTTACAGTACTGAGACTCAGAACTAAGAATTTGAGCGAGTGTTTGGTTTCGCTGGCCGTACGAGAAGGTCACTACGGAATAGTAGCCCAGCTGTTGGAAAATCCGGATCAAATACGTAGAGACCCTACTCAGGTTCTAGAAGAGGCAATCCGCCATGATAGTAAGGAGGATATGGAGGCCCTATCCAGGAGGCTATCAAGGCAAATATCCATGTTTATTGGGATCGACCAGAGAATTTATTACACACAATAATCAGACACGGTCATCACAAGAGTTTCGTAGACCTTTTGATTCCCTATTTTGATATTAATCAATACTCTGATCAGGGGCTCACGGCCCTGCACCTTGCATTAATCTACGAAAAACCCTTGTATGCAGAGTTTCTGCTTGTGAAGGAAGCAGACATAAACATCCTTACGAGACCTGAAGGGGAAAGTTGCCTCGAATTAGCGATTGACTCAAATCAACGCGATGCTGTTACACTTATCATGTATTTTGGAGGGAATATGAACGAATGTACGGGAAGTGGGAAGCCATTATTTTTTGAGTTTTATGATGCGGACGCTAGCAACATATTGATTTGCATGTTGTACACAGGTGCAAGTTATATCCAAGTTTTAAGGGAAAGCTTGAACCATTCTTTTCCAAAGAGCGGTTAGAGCCTACATGGTAATACAACATTTGCTGAGACTACGTTTCCAAGGAAAATACGTCGATTGTAGGGATGTTATGATTTTAGGGACACGCTCCAGCATGTATCAATATTACCAAGAGTGTGTCATTGAGTCCGTCAATTATCGACTATACTCATTATCGAAGATTACAGAATAACCGATCTCTTCACTGAAAATCCAGTAGGGTCGTATGGGAAATATTTAAAATAATGGATCCTAGCGATGTCACCACTGAATTATTATATCATTCCCGTCACTACGATTTGGCCTTCAATTATTTAATAAGAGCCTATGTTTTATGGGCTCTGCTCTAAGTTCCTTTAGAAAATCTAACATTTAAGCCAACCTGGCATGAAAAGGTAGTAATGGGCATCAAGGTCTTTGCCGAGGTACGCCGTGAAATGCTTACGGAGGAACTAATAGACCTATCCTCGGGAAATAGCCAGCGTGACACCTGTTTACTAAACTGCTTGTTTCGACAAGCACAATCTAATGACCCGTTAGGTGCCTCCCAGGTATGTAAGATGGAATTTGATGAAGCTGCGACTCCTTTTCCATGGAATCGACATAAAAATTAAGGTCACCATCTGGATCCATCTCTATTCCTACAAACAATCTCCTATCGATATTCCGCCTAACTACGGTACTCGTTCTGATCACCGGGGGAATCACCATGCATGTTATAACTCCATTTGGGAAGCCTTTCATTTTCGACCTATATGATTGAGAAATGACCGATCATGTAACGTGTATGCTGACTCTAGGGGCAGATCTTTATCCAAACAATAAACCGTTTCCGAGCCTCTTCTTCACCAAAGAACGGCTGAGTTCATCAGGCGCAATAACAGCGATAGCGTTCTTAGCCATTCTGCAGTTACAAGGGCGATTTGTCCATCTCAGGGTCCTATTGATTCTGGAAACACGCCCCGCCTTACATCGGTACCTAAAAGAATGAATAATCGAAATGCAATTGTTAACCAAGAGATTTGTCAGCCCGCACTATACCATCGCGGATCTGTTCTTGGATAACCATGCGTCTTTAATTAAAGAATTGATCCAGGGTAAAGACCTTCAGCCAGAGCTCTTTCTCCTACTATCCGACCCCCATTATGTCCAAATATATGGAAGCTACAATAAATTTTTTTTGTACGCCACAATAGAGATGGGTAGACTGCTAAGACTTCCTGATCAGCTGACACTCTTTGAAACTTCGTTTTGCTGAAGGAATGGAATGTATACAAGCTTTGGAACAGAAGGCTCATGCGCAAAGACGATATTACCATAACACGCCCAAGAAACAGTGTATACAGGGGCATCTCGTAGACATAGATGACTTAAGTTTTAAAAGAACCTACGAGAATATCCAAAGCTTAACGAGGACGATCCCCACCAATATTATTCTCGGTATAGAATCCGGATTTCGGAAGAGAAGAAGGAAGACAACATTAATAATAAATGAGCCAAATAATTACTTTTCTATTTTGTATTTAAGTAAGAATATATGTACATGTATATAACACCAATATTTCGCCATTTGAATTCTTCACACACATTCACACACACTCCCTTCCTTATTCTAAGGGCCAACCTCTTTACTGCGGGTCCAATCCAAGCCTTAGCATGTTATACAACCTTCCGTCACCCTCCGTGCCATAAAACAGATAAATAAGTTGATCGCGTCAAAAGAAATACGGTTATTAATTATAGGGACAAGAACGTGCGACAGATTTCTGGAATATTCCGTTTTCTTTTTCAGTAATCACCTTTAAGGGCAGAGGGAATAATTATGAAGATCACTCAGTTGTCTCTTTTGTACTGGATAGTTTCGTGGAGGACCGATGCGACACCTCTTGCGACACTTGCGCCAATGTCTACTAGTCCAGGGATATTTTTTGAAGAAATACGTGGATTCAAATTTATTTGAGACGATTGGAAGATTACCATATTCATAGATTCCAGCGGTTTAGAATATAATAATACCCAGGTTTTGGAAATCTTCACGCGATTAGAAACAAAATGTACCACCGGAAACTCGTGTCCGTTAAGTTCTTTTCGATTATTATAACTGCTCGAAAATACGTAGTACTCTAGCAAGGACCATCACATAATCCCCAGGGACCGTGGCACCTGCTGCTGTGAAGGAATATAGCAACAGAATGGAACAAATATATAGTTTCCCAACCCACTTTTCTTATCTTCAGAGGAAACGTACACATTTAACGCAAACCAGTCTCGATGTTACCACCCATAATGCGTCTAAAATTTGTGATGGGATGACATATACGCAGGAAGCTTTAAACCGAACCATACAACGATTAGACAACGCTTCCCATACTTCAGCTTCCCAAATAAACCCCGCCATCATCGATGAACAAATAGATAATCTAGAGATCGCGATTGATAAATTTCAAAAATTATTATACAATATGATAGCGATTTTACAGCATTTACAATTTAAACAATTATATCCTTATCTTTTAGAAGTCAGGAATCTTAAGGAAATTGTAAAACACATTGAGGTATTAGCAAAACCCTATAAATTCCCCATCCCTGTAAGTGACATCCGCATCGATTCGCTATCATTTCTCTCTGAGATATACCATGGTTTTGATAACGATTATCTTTTTATTGAAATCTAATTTCCATTAATAAAGAAATCTACCTTCAAATTATATCGCGTTTATCCCTTACCCACTCCTCAATTCATAAACGAAAATTGGACTACTTCAGCTTATATATCTCCTGACACCCCACTTTTCGGGTTAGTACCCAACCAAACATCATATCAAATCACCGAATTACAATATAATTAATGTCGAAAGTTCCGGGATCACTCCCTGTGTCCACAGGAACAACCCCTACATAACGAAAATTATAACAGTAGTTGTGAATTTCTATTTTCAACCACCCCAGGTATATCAAGCTATCATCATTGTAATATTCGCTACGTAGAGGAACACGTGTCTTTCTGGGTCCAACTTGTCGCCACGGAAACATGGATTTATTCATTATCAAATCCAGAAGTCCTAAAAATAGATTGCCAAGAAAATAAAACAAAGAAAGTCAATATTTCCAGAATTGGTATCCTTAATCTCAACCACCACTGCATAGCTTCTACCATAGAATACCAATTGATATCAAAACCCCCTACGGTTCGTTTTCAATCTCGTCTATTTGTTCGTAATATCATCGTAGATGTCAAGACTCTCACGGAAAATCCATAAAATTTCCTGGGATTATGGAAGGCTGATAACATCAGGAACTTCTCGACCCACATGACAGACGTTTCCTTGTGGGACCTACGAGACGAATATGACCTGCACTAAAAAAGAATTGAGGTAGAAGAATACACTACATGCCCAAGTGGTACTGATAGCCATTTAGGCATTTTCCTGACCCTTTTGGGTTTATACTTAGCCGTAACGAGTTACCATTATATGAGACGGGGAATCCTACTCAACAATGGTGTCGGGTACCATAGGCACACAGGCCAACTTCGTCTGCAGTCCCTCCCGACGCACTCTTCGACCAAATTCGCTATAATAGGCCTAGATCTACACATAAAATCCGAGTTCCACGTGGAATACGATGTGGGATAAATTTTTGACTTGCGGAACCGCCAGTGCAGCTGTAATCGGATTTATGATGATCGCTCGGTTAATCAAGCTAATCATAGACACTATATTACATGGATATGCAATCTATAGTATATATGGATAGTCTCTTCATCTTCTAGGTGCCGTATGGAATTCTGTGACCCAACTTCTGTTACATTTAGGACAAAAGGAGTCAAAAACCGTAGACAAGTCTTGCCTGAAGTCGTCCCAACAATCAACTGAGTCAAAAACAATAAGGATCCCAGATCACATCTACGATCAAGCTTAAGGACGTTCATCCCCTCGGAGACCACCTAATAGCCCATTATCCCTCTCCCGAATGGGAAGTAAAACAGTGTAATCATGGAAGTTTATGATAACGTAGTGCAGAAACGTATCGATATTTTATGCGCCGCCCAATGCTTGAACAAAAGCATCCTAGACTTTTATAAACGGATGAAGACATTACGCTCCCTTCACGAAGCCGAACTAGACCGGGCGCGTCGGCAATTTCAGGAGTTGTTTGAAACGAATCGAGATATGAAGGAATTTGCAATAATAGATTTCATCCTTGGTTTAGATTTAACAATAAGGGAACGTATGCACCCACCCTACGAATATCGTAGTTTATGGTCAGCTGTAAAACACGCCCGACGGGTAGAATTAAAGGTTAAACGTTGTAAATTACACGTTATATACGAACACAAGGAATTAGCGTAGTTGTAAATCAACATTTCCAACAACAAATAAATATTCAAATACTTTACAATTTCGCGATCTATTGTTTTAGGACAACATGAAACCGCAACCACGAAGCACGCGGCGGGATATGACGGCCTCTGTCCAAGTGATTACCCAGAAATTTACGGACCCATACTTGACAGTTGCTTTCTCACGGCTCCAGCTCCTAATGATGGCATCGCTTGTGGATTGACTCTTGGTTGGGTAGTATGTCGACAATGTTACTCAATCGATATCTTTCCACCATATGAGTTTGTTAGAACTACCAGGGGTTGGCACACTATATTATCAGAACTCGCATCTATCTTCAAGAGGACCCCCTGCAAATCAGTCAAATTAATTGTTACGTCTGTAGCCATGCATTAACCCGAACTTCGTTGCTTCTCTCTGAGGTCCCAGGCCTATATCAGTTGTTCGGAAAACTCGTGAGGGACATACATACGCGTGAAGAAATCGGTACCCGAGCTGTCCCTATAGATAATAGGTCTCTTTTACTCACCATTCCAAATACGATGATTCCTGAAGATCCACCTTGCGATTTACCTACACCTTAAATCGGAATTGTCGCGCCATCATACCTGTCAGAACAAAAAACATAAATCACCCAGAAGAAATTTCCTCTTTGATTAAATTAAACCGCTGCCCGGGACCCTCTGAAAACATAGTTATCACCGTCTGCGAAAACGTGGAAAAAGAGAGTCTCCTCTCATTAACGCAGCCAAGGGACACTACAGATATTGATCAATGGACGCAAAAACCTCATGAACCCGTGGAAGAAGTACACATGCCATACCTTCCGCCCCCTTTAAAAACGGAATTCATATCTCTTGATGAAATAAAAACCGAAAACCCCGACGACGGTACCCTCTCATCGGAAGACATCGAGATATTAGGGACTATACTTGAATCGCCAAACGAGGAAAAGAAAATATTAGAACAAGCCGTGAAATGGTTCGATGGCTATTCAGATGATGAACTTTTACAACTACTTGAAAAATGCTAGCACCAATATCTATATACATACACCCCTCTCTAGTTCCACCCTGTTACCCCGTGCCTTACGTAGACTTACATGAATAAACGAATAAGGAAAACTCATATCATTTCTTCTTACAGATCATGGTTTCCGATTTTAAAGACTTAAGAATGCCATACACTCTTCCCGAGGAGGAAGAAGCATTAATGGTGATCGCCGATTTACTCGAAGATGGAGAGTTCCCACCTATAACGTTCGATGTGGAAGAATATCTGGAGGAACTGACGTCGGGTTCCAACTATTCTTCTACGGCCTTTGTTGAATTTAATGATGAGTTCAAAGAAACATAACGCATGATATAACCCCACAAAAAACCGATAATGAATCAAGTATGAATTATGAATTAGCATCAGACGCAGAAAAGCCAGATTTCGGAAGGGAATGGAAAAACGAAGTAGAAATCTCTGCCTTCATATTCGAATCCTTGATATATGGGCTTGATCTTCCCCAACCAACGAATAATCTTGATACCGTCAACGAAGAAAACTCTAATGATGACCCTACCGACGCGGTCATCACGTTGCAAGCGCTATAAATCACGAATTATTCCCTTTTCCTTGCGTCCACTTATTTATCCTCTAGATTATACTCAAGATTTCAGTCCCATCTTGCTATCTTCTAATCAAAAGACTTTGCCCAAGTGAAATGTCTGACACCACTTACTCCCATAAATCATCATAATGTGAGGAAAAGGGAAACAACCAAAGTAAAGACAAGCTGAAAACGCCATTCCGCCCACTCCACCCCAATTATCAATCAGCAGAAGATCGACTAGCCACCTTCCACAATTGGTCGAAATTCTTGAGTCATTCAAAGGAAGAATTGGCACAGGCAGGATTCTGCTACACTGGTCGAAGTGACAGAGTTTATTGCTTTTGCTGCGGATATGAAGCAGCCTACTGGATGAAAAGAGAAGACCCATGGGAGAGACACGCCCTGGGAACACAAGAATGTACCTTTCTGCAGTATAAAAAAGGTACGGATTTTATTAATCGTGTAAAAACTTCGAATAAATCAAGTATTGATGAGCCTCCCAGTCTTAACCAACGTCCTACCGAACCAAGCGATAATCTGCCTCATTGCGTTTTATGTAAGGTATGTTCCAATCATCAAATAGGAGTAGTTTTTATGTCTTGTGTTCACCTCGTATATTGTACTCGATGCACAGCCCGATTAAATTTTTGCCCAATGTGTAACCGTTCAATCAAAGTATTGATTCGCGTTAGCGTCACTGGAGAAACACCGATACAAATGTCGTGAAACAATTCTTATCTATTTTATAATTCAGAAAAAAATAAACAACAATCGGAAACTCAATAATAAGTTAATTGTACTCGCGAGATGGATTAACGGATTGAAGGGAGCTATCGGTAATATTTTGTTTAATAACTACATACCTTTTAAATTGTCTTATAAACGCTACGGAATGACTCTCCCTTAAACATTAAAAAATTAAGCGTTAAATTATCCATAGAATGTGGATTTAGTAATGTGTAACCAATAATTAGAGAATAATTATAAAATATTCACATAATATATTATCATATTAAATTTATTCTAACATATTACATTCTAATATTAGAATTATTTTTTGCATGTTCTCATACGTAATAATCTTATTATAAATTTTAAGTTATGCGCTTGCCAGATTTATCATAAAAAAGAGATAAAATAAAAGATAATGGAAACAAATTTTCTTCGATATAAACGCTCTAACAAGGAGAGGGTCAGGCTTCCGGATCATGGATTTGCCTTAAACTTTGGGATACGATTTTAGATACCAAAATATGAAAAATGCCAGAATATTAGACCCTATTGGTTAGAAGAATTCGAGTTGTGCCTATTTTCAGGTTCAATTTTAGAAAATTTTGACAAATGATACTACTCTTATAACGTACATAAATGAATTTAGAAAAATCGTAGATTCATCTGCTAAAATAGAAAATTAAGCTCGAGAAAATGAGCTTTCATCTAATATTTAAATTATATCTCTTTCGCTTTTCCGTAAGCCTCAGGCTGTGCGCATAGCCCCTTCGTTCGCCTGGACGACAAGCAGCCGGGCCCATCACTCTCTCTCTCTCGCTCTCTCTTTCGTAGGCCGAGAGAGTGTAGCTTCCCGCGCCCTTAACAATAAATTGCAGCCACATTGTTTCCTCTGTCTAAAGGAAAGAAGTCATATTCTTCCCTTTAGTCGAGACATAACATTTAATACATAATGAAATTTAGCAATATATTGTTTTTAATAATCAAAAAATGTTATAAGAAGTATCCATGTCTTTTAAATGGTAATCATAGATATTTAAGAAGTAAATATACCTACAATTTCAGTTTTTAATATATTCAGCATTATAAAAATTGCAAATTTTAATACAGATGTCGATCATTCAAAAGAAATATGCTTAAACATACTTAATATTTAAATTATATAATATGCATATAGGAACAATAAATTAATCTTGAGGAAGCTACGTGCCATTGAATTGGCAGCAGTTTTTTTACATACAAAATTAAAAAATTACGCGGCAAAGATATTTGAACCCCCGCTCCTTGGTTCCAAAGGCGCGAACTCTACCACTGTACCAATGCCGCACTACACACTACTTTCATACATTTCTTACATACTGCCGTGTCGGTAATATCGGGATTTATCGTAACTGATGGATTTGTAGGTAAATCCACCACGTTAAAATGTTTTTAATAAATGTTTTGACGAGGAATATAGGCGGACATATGAACATTCATATAATCCTCTTTGGCTAATGTTTCAAAGATGATTTTTTTAAAGTTTTATAAGAAATGTTTTTTTGACGTTTAGAAAAGATTTGTGATGCAGGGGCCACATTAAATATTTTTTATTAACCTTCTCGGCAGAGCAGCGATGCCTCAACGACACTCCCGAGCCCCGTGCCTATTTTAAACAATCTTTATGAATAACAACTAATTATAAATATACTTATATGTCGAAGTGCGCGATCCGACAACAGAGCAGCAGGCAGATAGCAGCCGTAACACAGTGGACTAAACAAAAAGAAATTGGACAATAATTGTGCTCAGACTGAATAAGCAATGAAAATTAAATTTTTTTAGATGAATTTGTAGCTAACAATGTGACAAATAATATAGGCAACCACTTTTTTAATTTAAGTTATCGCAGTATATTTTTTACCGACCTTAAAAATAAGCTAAATATTATGTGGCAAAACTTTAGTCAAAATCTATACTTTAAACCACTATTATTTGAGAATTAAGAATTCCAAGGAATTCCGAAAAATATCATGAAAATAAAGATGGAATATGTGAGGAATAGAAATATTTTGTTTTTGCGAGCTCCTAATCTTTGACAATGTTTTTGCGAGCTCATAATCTTTGACAATAGACTATACAAGAAATTATCATGACTTAATTTTAGCGTTTTGTATTGGCATAAACAATTTATTCATTCATTTTCAATTGTACAAAAATTGTTATTATCAATAATTTTAGATTAAAATAAATATAAATTAATACTAACCAATTCTCATTCATCAAGGTGAACTAATTGAAACAAATTTTAAGTTAATTGTCGAATTGCGTATATTTTACGTATAAATAATTTTTAGGCTAGGGACTCGAAAAAGAATGAGGAATAGAGAATAAAGAATTCCAAGGAATCCCGAGGAATAACATAAACATAAAGATGGAATAAGTGAGGAATATAAATGTTTTGTTTTTGCGAGCTCCTAACCTTTGACAATAGACTATACAAGAAATTATCATCACTTAATTATGACGTTTTACATTAGCATAAACAGTTTATTTATTTATTTACAATTGTACAAAATTCGTTATTATCAATAATTTTTGATTAAAATAAATATAAATTAAAACTAACTAATTCTTATTCATCAAAGTGAACTAGTTGAAACAATTTTTGTACAATTGTAAAAAAATAAATAAATTGTTTATGCGAATGCAAAACGTTATAATTAAGTGATGATAATTTCTTGTATAGTCTATTGTCAAAGATTAGGAGCTCACAAAAACAAAACATTTCTATTCCTCACATATTCCATTTTTATGTTTATGTTATTCCTCGAGATTCCTTGGAATTCTTTATTCTCTATTCCTCATTCTTTTTCGAGACCCCAGTCTAAAAATTATTTATACGTAATATATATGCAATGCGCAAATTAACTTTATATATATGCTTATTGCGCATTTAATATTAAGTATGTAAGTGTACAGCGCTACGAAGAATAAATAAAAATATTGTTCTATCAGCTTCTATGAGTTCCTCTAAAATCAGGCGCATTCACTTCTAGTGCGCATTTATGGACAGCAGGTGAAACACAGCCAAGGTGTGCTCCTCTTGAGTACCATTTGAATATCTTGCACGACTAGAAGAATGGATAGTTTCCAAATCCGTCATTTGCATTTTTCATTGAAAATGTGTTAGGAAAAAAATGGTGTTTAGGAACCCAAGACATGACAAAACTAAGGAAATATTTCCAAATTATGGATTTGGTTCTCTGATTGTAAACCACCGAATAAGTTCCTTGGCAGGCTAAAATTTTTCACTTAACGTGTAGGATTGTTAATTACGTCAAAACGAGTGGTATTTGATTCATAGTTATTTTTATATTGTTATTAGCAAAATAACACTAGCGATAAATAAAATTTTCACAACACATTATGAAAATAGAGCAAAGACCTTCACTTTGGTTTTTTAAACAGGTTTTCTGGTCGCTTAGAACCAAAGTTATGAATTTTTTAAGAAAATATGCAAGATGAGTAAAATTAGCTATCACAGATTTGATGTCTAGCATTTTAAAAATTGATAGAATCGTCACTACTTTGGCTGTAGAGTACGTGGAGACTTCTATAAGGGCTTAAATTGAAGCTCTTACAAAGTAATAAAAGTATGTTAAGTTATCTGAAATAATTTGCCTCGTACAGAACGTTCACACCTCTGGAAATACACGACGCTAACGCCGCTGAAAGTGTGAAAATATGAAAATTTCATAACTTTTAATTTTATAGTTATGATCAAATACTCTGAACCTAATATGCAAAAACTTAATCTTTGTGCTTTAAAACAAAAGTCCTGAAAGTTTAAAGCAACAAAACGTTTCACGAGCAATTCCACATGACTTTGAAGATAGTTAAAAAACGCGTTTTTGCAATTTTTCGAAACTTTGAAGTTCTATATCTCAGTCAATTTTTAACAAAATGCAACTAATAAAAAAATATATATGTTTGTATCAAATTTAATGGCTTTGGAATAAGTGGCAAAAATTCAGACTGAAACGTTATAGAGAAGTTTAAAGTACCATTACATTGCAGAAAATATTGATCCACTTCAAAGCTAGGATCCACTTCAAAAATAGAAAAATTATAATTTTGGCAGAACTTTGAAAGATAGCAAAGAAAACGCTGAAAAACGTTGTTTTTGACCCTTTAAAAGTCTATATTTCAGCGAAGCAATTGTTTTGGAGGCTGAAATTTTGCACGAATTAATTTTTTTTAAGTATAAAAACATACTAATATTTGAAAAAAATCGTAGTAGTTATGGGGTCGCTTTGGAGCAAAAAATTCCCTCACCCCTTAACCAGCGGAGTAGGGGAAAACGATTTGACGCGCCTGAGCGATGCCACGTGACCCAACACTTACACCAACACTCCCCTACCTACATAAAGTGACCCCCCCTCCCCCTCCACTCAGCGCACCTCCCTCTCTCTCTCTCTCTCTCTCTCCCACTCTTTCTCTCTTTCTCCCTTTATCTCTTTATTTCTCTCTCTCTCTTTCTCCCTTTATCTCTCTCTTCTCACTCTTTCTCTCCTTCTTACTTTGTGTCTTTTTCTAACTCTCTCTTTCCCTCTCTTTCTCTCCCACTCACTCTCTCTCTCTCTCTCTCTCTCTCTCTCTCTCTCTTTCTCTCTCTCTCTCTCTCGCAAATCTCGACTAAATTTGGCGTAAGGTATCCCAAAACATTCGCTAGCACTCTACACAGCTCAAACGTTCGAATCATACTAAATCTGTAAAGGAGTGTAGGAGAATAAGTTGACGTGCAAGAGCGACCCCACCACTCCCACTCTTATTATCCACATCCTTTCACTCTTTCCCCACGTTACCTCCTTAAAGTGACGCTCACTCTTCTACCACTACCATCTCTCTGACCTCCACCTCTCCATTAACAGTAAGTTATTGCCATATATATATATATATATATATATATATATATATATATATATATTATATATATATATATATATATATGTATATATATATAAATAAATTCTTCGTCATACAATTCACAAATTAATGTTTTTTCCAGTCTTTCTTTTCTATTAGCGCATCCTCAGATTTTAAAACTTCGATGTACATAAATTTTAAATCTTCATTCGATACAGATTTTACTTTTTATTGAAGATGACATCGCTCAAACACTTCAATCTGCGCTTCATACATTTCCGTATTTTTTTCAGGAAATGCTCTGAATTAGCGATGTTACAGCATATCTTATTTTATTTAGATATTTAAACCGATTATTTATACATTCTTTTAATTCAAACAACTGATCAAATGTAACTTTCTTTAAAACAGCTCTTCTGCGAGATCTCTTTGATAATGGTTCTAGGTCTAGGTCCAGCTGCTCGTACTGGTCTACGATCACCCTCAATCTCTATCGTCTTGTCTTAGTGACTGGTGGTAAATCGTAAAATCAAGCCGCTGCCATAAGTCTTGTGACCTCTGAGTTCGTTAGTATTTCCATTTAAATAATCTTCTATAGCAGGAAAATTAAGGCACAAATCATTCTAAGCTCTGCGTCAAACTAAACTGCGAAAAAATCTAAGCCAAGTATACTCACGAATGGTTCAATATGAAAATAGTCGTCTAGGTCGCCGCACCACTTCAAACCAATGGCAGCCTTCTTACTGCAGGATTTGTTCAGCTCGTATACTGTGTTGTATATCAATGGTACTCGACTTTCACTTTCAAGAGCCATCGTAGCAGACTTACAATTAGTGGTTGAACAATTGTTTGACTAAAACTGATGTATAAAGATCGGCAAGGGTACTTCTTAGTTGACGTTATTAATTGACCGAGTCACAGCGTAAGTGACAAAAATCTAATCGAAATATGAATCACCAGCTGACACACAGTTTATGAAACATATTATACCAAATAATGCAGACTTAGCAGATAACATTACAAGAGCATGGACAAAGAATGTTTAGTTTTGAATCAGCGACATTTTAGTATTGCAGTTTTGTAAATATCTGAGGATACACCTTCCATGTCCGATGAAATCATATACATTCTTTGTTTAAAGATTAACGTAGTCTCTTGCTATAGCATCGTTTTTCGTCAAATCAGCCAAAAAATTATCGAGAAATGCGTCTAAACATTATACGAAGAATATTGTATGTTTTTAGATTACATGAGTAAAGGTCTAGGTTTCGTCACATTTCTCGATAATTTTTCTGCTGATTTAACGAAAAACGATGCTATAGCAAGAGACTACGTTAATTTTCAAACAAAGAATGTATATGATGATTTCATCGGACATCATCTGATGTGTATGGAATTACAACATAGTTTACAAAGTGTGTACAAAATATTGAGTCGCAGAAGATTTACATCATCATTAGATCTAGCTCTCGAATCTAGACCGGCGCATGGATACATACAAAAGATAAGGTAAGGTATATCTTAAAGGAGAATAATATATTAACTATAGACTATTACAAGTAAATTAACAAAAAATATACAAAGATTTATAATCAGAACATTAGACTCGTTCAGATAACAAGACCCTTATTTATGACTCGCGTGGCCCAGTCGCTCTGATCGCGGGCGAGGAACGCCTCGTGCAAGAATTGCTTCACTGTATTGATGTTTGTCGGGGTGAAGCTAACTATATTGAGCGAATTCAGAGGGTCGGCCGCGTGGTCGCTGAAGGAGAGACGCTGAGCCTCGGTTCTAGGGGTGGCGTAACGCAAGGTCTGAGGCGGGTTACGCTCCGAGTGCCGGATGCGCAGATCGTCTGTTAGGCGCACAAATCTTTGGGCAAGGTAATCAGGACGTTCATGAGCGATTATGGAGTCGGCTTGTCAGAAGGTACTAGGAGAGTCATCCAATCTCGAGACGGAATAAGGTAACGTGATCACGAAACGGTAGGTTTCCGACTACGAAACGTACGTAGGCGTTTTAGGCTTTTTGGAGCTTAATTTTGCGTGTTGCGTCTAAGTCGTGATAAACAGCGCACGTGTAGTCGAAAGGCGGGGAAACAAACCTCTCGACCAGACTACGTCGTAAGCTCCTGGACAGAGTATGCCTATAAAAACGAAGGTCATACAGGGAGCCATACACGCCGAGAAGAATGTCCTTAACGTGGAGCCAGCAGTCGAGAGAGGGGATGATTCGAACAACAAGATTTCCATCGATCGAGATTTTACGGAGTGCCGTGAGATCTACTCGATTGAGGTATTCTAGGCTGCCTAGGATCATGACTTTGGATTTTGCATGGTTCAAAAGTCCATTGTCTCTGCTCCAGTCAGATACTGTTCGCGCGTCGTCCTGGTCTGCAGTCAAGCCGTTGAGTAGCTCGTAATGGTAGCAG
This sequence comes from Eupelmus azureus, assembly GCA_030522685.1. Lineage (NCBI taxonomy): Eukaryota > Metazoa > Arthropoda > Insecta > Hymenoptera > Eupelmidae > Eupelmus > Eupelmus azureus. Next base: position 7,152 of record JAPYZA010002412.1, on the reverse strand, counting down.
TGACTATAAATTTGTGTGTCGTCCGCGAAAATAAAGTGCCTGCTAAATCGAAGGACACTTGGTAGGTCATTGATATAGACAGTGAAAAGACGCGGCCCAAGGACACTCCCCTGAGGAACGCAGGTAGCTACTCTGGACCACTCGGTGATAGAGCCACCCCGATCCACCATTGTTTGAACGCGGTTCGCTAAATAATTGAAGAACCAGCGCAATGTTCGATTCCTGACGCCGAGTGACCTGACTTTGGATAGTAGCCAGTCATGGGGGATTGTATCGAACACCTTGGAGAAATCGAACACAATTAAGATAGTTTCTTTCTCAGATCGATAGCCTCGTGAACATCGAAAAGCATTCCCAAAAGCGCGGTCTGGGTGCTATACCCACACCGAAAGCCTGCTTGTCTGTTTTCAATTAGTTTGTGAGCCTAAAGGTACGCCATGAACTGTGTGTGGATAAGGCGCTCGAGAACCTTAGAGAGTTCTGAGTGTTGTGCAATGCGGCGAGTATGAGAGGGCAAGTTTGGAGTCTTGCACTTATCTAATGGTACCAAAGTGGCTTTCTTCCATTCAGCTGGAAAGGCGGCATTGGAGATGCACGCGTTGCAGAGCTATGTGAGGGGACCTAATATTTCAAGGAGATCTAGTTTCAGCATTTAAACTGAGGTGCCTCCACACCTGAGGACTTAGAAGATGATCCTAATATCACTGCACGGACCTCAGACTGTGGCACAGGCTGCAGGTCGAAGGAAGTGCCGGCGGAAGAGATCGGTGGTGATTCGCAGGCAGCGTCGAAGTCTTCCTCTATGAGAAGTCGGGAGCGATTAACCATAGCTGCATAATGGTTGTTGAGCTCATCAGCATTGAAAAGGCGAATAGGCAAAGGCAGTAGCGGTGAAGAGACCGCGGCTAGAGCAGTACATGCCAATGCGAGTCAGGGTCAGAGGCAGCGGCAAGTTGATCGGAAAGATGTTTGTTTTTTGCAGAGTCGAGCTCATTGAAGGCTTGGGCGCGGAAGCTTTTGAAAAGGCCGACGTCTTTAAGATTGCCTGAGGCACTTGCTGCCCTGTAGGCTGAGTCGCGCTTTTCTATAAGAGCACGGATAGCCCGAGATACCCACGGTTTTCTTTTAGAAAAGAGGGTAATTTGGCACTGCGGTGCAACCATGTCGTAAGCTGCAATTAGAGCAAATGTAAGATGCTACTGTACGTGGTCGGTGTTGGTGACGGTAGGACCCAGTATGACATCTAAATCGGGAGTTGCCATGAGAAAGGACTGCAGCGAGGGTGGAAGGTAGTCCCTAAGAGGGGCGAAGCAGTCGCGAACGACACATGAGAGAGCCGCTCGATCTATCCGTTTGAGGCATCGAGAGGTAATCGTTTTATTGTATGCAGGCGCTTGAGTGACTTCGATAGTGATTTCGATGAGGTCGTGCCCAGCGATAAAAGGTGCAGCTGATTTCCACAGCTGAATGATCGAGGTTGGATCTTTTACAATAAAAAGATCGAGCCACGTGTGAGTCGGTGGACGATCGTACCGAAAAACGTGGTGAGTCGGTTCCGAGGGATTTTTGATTTAAACTTGTTTATTTTCGCTAAGGTTCAATTAAACCGAATATCGCTAAGTTTTACAAAGAGCTATACAATAATAAAATATGTCTTTCAAACAAAAGTGAATTAACATAATTAACATAATCGTAGGTACAAACAGAAGTAAAATTAATATTGTGTAACGCAACTAAACTAGGAACATGTTGAAGATCATAGAATTATACAGTTTTGTGTAACAGTGATTAATAAAATAATATAAATATGAAACAAATTAATATAAATTGTGTAAATAATATACTTAATATAATTACTACAATTTTGCGGGCTCCAGTTAATACTAAGATAACACCGGCACACACAAAAAAGTGGTCTGTTCTAGGAACAAGACCTGTGTACTGTAATGTATTTTGACGCGCTGAATCCGAATCCGAGGTTGGTTTTTCCCAACCTAGTCGACTCGCAGACCATCGCGGTGTGATGAGACCAGCCGCAAGCCATCGTGGTAACTCTGTCTCCCAGGAGCAGAGGAGGCTCGTCGCCGACCTGAGGCCGTCACCGACCCGGAGCAGCTCGAGGTTTTATAACAACGAGTCTGCAACTTTCTGGGCCGGTTGACAAGGAGGGTACCACCACCTACTCGGGCTACAAATCGGCCAGGTGTGCGGCGAGCAGACAGTTCGCGGGCTCCCGTTCGTCCATCTGACCGAGTGCGGGAGGCTGCTCGGCTTCAACGACTCTACCGTAACACCAATAAACGGGCAGTCCTGAAGATACTCGCAGGATCTAACCAGCCCTGCGAAGTAAGTATAGCAAATACTCAAGAGTATTACTCTTCCCTGGCTGCCCACAGAGTCGGCAAGGCCGAGTGGCCCCCCGTATTCACACAGATGCATCCGACCCCCGAGAGCGACGACCAGCTTTGCCGAACTTTCACGGAAGGCGAGGTGATCGCTTGTCTGAAAGGACCGCGCTATTTAACGCAGTCTGGCGGATGGAGCGGGTCCCCACACGGTGGAACAACAGCACCACCATACTTCTCTACAAGAAGGGAGACGCAGGGGACCTGGCGAACTGGAGGCCCATCTCCCTTGGGGATACAGCACCAAAGTTGTTCGCCGCACTCCTGGCCGATAGGGTTAAAAAGTGGGCCGTGGCCAACGAGCGTTACTCTTCATCACAGAAGGGGTTCCTTTAGTTCGAAGGTTGCTTCGAACACAACCTCGTGCTGCAGGAGCTTCTTCGCAATGCTCGTGCTCGGAAGCAGGAATTGTTGGTCACTTGGCTAGATATAGCCAGTGCCTTCAACTCCTTACCACATACATTTATCTTCCGGTCACTAGAGGGCCACGGCTAAAGCAAAAATATCATCGTCTCGCTTTACGCCGAAATGAGGACGAGCGAGAGGGTGGCAGAGGGGTACACCGTCCCTTTGCATCCTCTCGGGGGTCAGGCAGGGTTGCCCGTTGAGCCCGGACGCGTTCAACCTAACCCTGGAGGTCGTACTTCGGTGCATTACCTCCACGGGCGAGGGTTGCACGTTTGAAGGCCAGCGATTCACCATCTTCGCCTACGCTGACGACGTGGCGATCGTGTCTGACTCCCCAGAGGGTATGCGAAAGTTACTGAAAGCTGCCGAAAGCGGGGCTGCGGCGGTCGGCCTCTCCTTCAACCAACGGAAGAGTGCATCTCTCCACATTGGACCTGAGGGAGAGGTTAGGCCGACGCAGTTCCAAATTCAGGGCGTGCATGTTCCAGCGCTCACTTTCACCGACGCCTATGAACACCTAGGCATCTCCAGAGGTTACCAGGTCCGACAAACTCCGATCAACATCATTAGGGGCCTCCTCGATGACGCCAACACCATCGGCGCTTCCCTGCTTGCCCCGTGACAAAAGTTAGACGCGGTCAGCACCTTTCTGTTGCCGCGTCTTGACTTTATTATGTAGAGAAGCAATGTCTAGAAGGAGTCCCTCAAAGTGGCAGACAACACCATCAAGAGGCTGGCCAAAAATTGGCTCAGTCCCAACGTGCCAGCGCAGAGCTAGTCTATGTCCCGCCGTCCCAGGGCGGTGGAGGGCTGCTCCCGCTGGTACTCATCATGACTCACGCCTACAGAGTTCTGCATTGTGCGAACGCCAGTGTGAGTAATTTAGCAAAGTCTTTACTGGGGAAGACTGTCTCGGAGAGGTTGCGAAAGCGAGCCTCCAACATCGATATATCTGGCTTCCTCTCCGGGGACCTTGATCTGCCACTTACTCTGGCCAGACCATTATTTTGGTCGAGAGTGCGCATCTCAGCTTCCAAGCTGAACACCAAGTTTGGACTAAGATGGCGCTGGTATTCAGATGAGGAGGTCTTCGGCCTGGAGACTGGGGGGCGGTGGTGAGGCTATATTGCCGGGTCAACGTCATCGAGCAGCCACACTCTTGCGTCGCGGTTTGAGCGAGCACTACATGCGGAGGGTCCTTGCCAAACAATTTCCTTCGCAGTGGCCGCAATATTCGCTTTTGCGACTGGCGGTTCATACATCGCGCCCGCTTCAATGTCCTGTTCCTTAATACATCAATGTGATGGATGACTGGGCAGGACAAGATATGTCGGAAATGCGGCCACTCCCTCGAGGCACCCCTGCATGTGCTCAATCACTGCGGCGTATACGCAGTGGCAAGACAGCTACGCCATAACTCCATCCAGGATCGGTTCGTTAAGGCGGCTAGTCGGTGCCCCGGTACTGTTTCGGTGAATCGCACGGTCCCGGGTGCCCCGGGTGCCCTCGCAGTGCTGCCTCCAGACGTCGTCGTTCGCGATGATGTCCGGAAGACCATCAAAATAGTCGACGTGTGTGTCCCTTTCGAAAACCGGAGGGAAGCCTTCGACGAGGCCCATCGTGAGAAGTCGGACAAGTATCGGCTTCTTGCCGAACATCTGACGGGCCAGGGATACACCGTCGACGTACGCGCGTTTATCGTGGGCGCCCTGGGCGGCTGGGATTGTCGAAACGAACCGGTCTTGGGCCTCCTCAACATCTCCCAAAGCGCTATGCGGATGATAAGGAGGCTCATGATCGGGGAGGTCATCAGATGGTCTCGGGACATATATGTGGAACACGTATCCAGAGTGAGGATGTACGGCGTCGATGACCATGGCCATGCGACAGGTCCAGAGCGGGCTTGATTGTATGTGATTTTGCTTCGTCTGTGTTCGTCCTTTTTACACCGTGATTGTCCCATTTACTCCCATGTGTTTGTGATGTCCCCCTTCTATAAATTTCCATCGTGTTTGTTACTTTTTTATCAATAGTGTTTTTAATAATTAACAAAGATCGAAAGAGCCAAAATAAGCATGACCAGTAAGGCCAAGCGCCATGTTTGTTTACCCCGTTTTAGGGGAAGTTTTTTAATATAAACGAAAGTATAAGGCCTAGATACTTAACAGAATTTTTTAATTGAATACGATGCCCCTGGATTACAATATGTGGAAGTATGGAAGAGTCAATTCTCAGCAACATTTGCCCAGAGACAAATAAGATGGTAACAGTTTTAGATAGATTAAGAGCAAGATCATTTTAAATTGAGCTTAATAATAATCTCCAGATCAAAACGTTTACACTGCAGATAAATTTGAAAATCATCAGCGAATAGCATGCATGAGTCATTGCAATATTCAAGACAATTAATTAACTATGATGTTGTTGAGGAATGGATGGAAGGATGAGGACAGCTACTGGACCAGGGTTTGAGTCCTGAGGAATCCCAGAGGAGAGTTTGATGAAGCCAGTTATAAAGCCTCGAAGATCGACAACAGCTTGGGATCTGCCTAAGAGATAAGAAATAAAGGTAATTAAAAGGAAATGAAGGGAAATAAAGGGAATGAGAGAAAGAGAGAGCGAGTCAATGAGACTCTGCAGTTTACGAGAGCCCGGGCTGTCTACATACATATTTGTGTTAAAATCACATGTAATGATGACATTGGAGATAGGCTGGTGACAGTGAACTGCAAATAAAATTTTAATTTGCTTTTATATTATTTCAGAGATCATAAACTCTAAAATTTTTCCACCAGAAATAGGTGATTGTCGGGCATCTTAGGTGATAGGAAGGTCTCAGTAACGGCAAGCACGTCGTCGGAGAATGCTGAGCAACGCTCTTCGATTAGAGCAAAGTAAGAGGCGAGCCGATTTACGTTGATGTGCCCGAATCTTAGTATATTGCGGGATTCAGGGAGGGTGGCTCGAAGCAATGCGCGTCACATGGATTGCTCGCGTGACTGTAGGACAACCAGATCATCCTCCGTATTTATGCAGACTACGAGGTTTTTGACAACTGGACGAGAATAGTTAAATTCATTCGTTCGAAAAGATGCTATTAGGTCGGGAGTTTTGTATTTGAAAATTTTTTTTTTTTATTGATCTTCACCGAACCGAGGATGTTGCTAGTTTTTTATTTTCAGGGCAGAGCACGCATTCTCCTCCACGATTCGAAGGCTGTAATGCATGTTGCCCAACCAAAAAAAGACGTTTCGTCCTCGAGCAGCTAGAGTGGACTCCTCAGTAAGGCACTAGCTGCTCCACCTTAGACGCCTTTTTTTGGTTGGGCAACATGCATTACAGCCTTCGAATCGTGGAGGAGAATGCGTGCTCTGCCCTTAAAATCGAAAACTAGCAACATCCTTGGTTCGGTGAAGATCAATAAAAAAAATTGTTTTCAAAGAGAATAGTTAAAGTCCTATCACGCGGCGTTTCGGGCCGATTTCCCTCACTCTCAAATCCGCGTTCCGATGACTCTACGCGCGTCACAGATATATTTTTATCTAATTCGCTGACTGATTACTACGTCGAGAGAGTCTACACAATTTCTAATATTAATAAGCAGGCCGGCAGCGCACGAAAGTCGCGTACCTCCTGATTTTTCGGCGCGAGGACGGGGAAAGACAACACACAACACATAATTATAAAATAATATAATAAAGGATTTATTAAGTTACACAATTGGCTAGGAGATCTTTCTCTAGCCGCTGCTTGTCACCGGTACAAAGAAAAATTCGCATACCGCGCATGTGGGCGGCTTACAATCAGCCTTCGAAGTTGCCCCGCGCTTTACAGCAGCAGGGCCTGCGGTTGCTCAACTTCTGAATAAATACACGAGAGATATCCTCTTCGTGCGACTACAACCGATCGCGTCGCGTACACGATTGCACGCAATTCGAATTTACACGCAATTACACACAACAATTCTTACAATTCAACCGCTTTGGCGGCGTCCGATTCAATAGTGCCGGGCCCGCGTTCTCTTACCCACAGCGGCACGCGCTGCTCACACACTTACTCATTCACACGCACTCAGTCTAGGGCCGGGGCGCCCTCCGCAGACACTAGGCGCAATTAGCGCACCTAAATTCAACTGGCCCTCTTTGTCGTCTGCGGACCGGAATATCCGCAGACGGACGATCCTTGCGTTCCTCGTGACGCTGCAGCCTACGCGAGCACCTACCGGAATGCACTATCATATCGAGCCGAAGACGAGTACTGTAAACACACGAGGTCAAAAAAGCTCACTAGCCCTTGGTGCATACCATGTTTTATGTGACTTATGTATTGATTTTCGTGT
>JAPYZA010002411.1:0-17378 GCA_030522685.1 Eupelmus azureus | reverse complement strand
CTCTCTAAACTCCGCATCCGGCCATGGCATTAATACGAGTATACGGTATTGTTTGATCGCAGAGACGCGCGCGAACGTCGAGGTTGCTGCGGCTCTCTCTCTCTCTCTCTCTCTCTCTCTCTCTCGAATTTCCAATTTCGAATTTATCCGGCTCCCTTTGTGCTTGACCCGAAGTTCGAAAATCGAGATTAGAATTTCGCGCGCGCGAGTCCAGGCTGGATTAATATTGCTGGCCGATGTCACTGCGGGAGGAGCGATGCCGGACTTTATTGACGAGTTATTACGAGAGGAGGTATCAGGATAAATTGAATCCAGCGCGCCGTCGCTCTCTGTTTTACAGAGAGCTGCTAAGGGATTATATCTCGATCGCGCGCGTTATCCTGGCTCATGAATATAATCGAGCCAGCGCGACGCTTCTCTCTTTCTCCAGTGGTATATGGAGCCACGGTAATTTTCTTGCTACTGTAATTACTGTTACAAGGCGCGAGAGACTATGAGTGAATAATTCGAAATGATAGTGCGTATTCGATAAATTGAAAACGAAAGTGCCTGAGTTATTAGTGCGTGTTTATTGTTGATTCAAGATATTTCTGTAATCTGACTGTATAATTTTTTTCTTGCTTGATTCTCGAGTATTTTCTGTCTCTTTGTCATTTACGCAATCTGTTTCTTTTTTTTTCGAAAGCAATCAAGTTAACTGTGCGTGATTAATTTTTAGGGTACAAGCTTTGTGACTAGGATACCTTTATTTACGCAATTTCCTTTATATATTAATATCCAAATTCGATAGTCCCTCATTCAACTCGAAATACGTGTTCTCAGTATCTTGAATACGAATTTTATGTAAGCTACATCGTTTATAGTTCTTGATGTCATTCCAGCTGCTTTTTGATGAGTTGCAGTTTTCATTTTATGCTTGATTAATATTAAAGTGTTCATTCAGTCAAATTGCCTTTCATTAAAATTATATACCTTCCCTAAGTAAATTACAGATTTTTGAAACCTTAAATAATTAGACAATAAAACCGCTCGATCTTCCAAACGAAACCATCAGTCTCACGAGAAGCCCCTCATCAAATTTAACAGTCCACTCGTAAAATTACATCGAATTACAAAACCTTACGACCATGATTTAAGACAACTTGAGAACTTCATCTCCTCCCCTAGCCTACACCCTCCAGATGTGCAAGGGACTCGTGTCCGCCGTCTGGATTTACAAAGGGGCCCGTACCCCCCGAAATCTCAGCGCATACGAAATTTAAAGCTTGCCGGCGCATCGATCACGCTGGCAAGCTGGAACGATATAACCGCGAATATATCGCGAATTCGTCCTGCTTCGCGCGGATGAATAATTCAGCGAGGTCTGCGCGCGACGCCCGCCCCCGCACTCGTATAATACGCGAGCGCGTTCGGATAGTCAGACCGCGCGTGAGGAAGAGAGAGAGAGAGAGAGAGAGTTAAACGGCTATGAACTTCCACGTGGTGCAGGGAAAAAGCTTTGGAGTTTATACCAGCTGAGCGGAGTCGTGTGGGCGTGATTATGCTAGTGTGTTTTAATTATCGATTTTCACCGAGTTTGCTCGTCTGTGATGCTAAGTTTAGCCAAGAAAAGAATTTTTTTTCAAGTTGGGTATCAACTTGGCTTTATTGTTTCAAAGCTAATTTAGTATATCGTAGGAAGCCGTCCGATTAGAGCGTGCGATAGAAATTGCAGACACAGTATTTAAAAATATATTGCAATTTCGTTAAATTATTGAAAAGCTGAAATTACATTATTTTCTTCTAGATCTCGAAGAACTTGAAGTTTACATCGTTCTAACATTTACCGTCAAACCAGATTTAGTCAAAACTAACGTTTCTCATCACGGGTCAATACCATCCAGAATCAAGCCACACGCGTCTTTATCATTGCGCATCAGCATGCCGCATATATAACCATAATTATCAAGACCATTGCACACACACACACGTACACACACGACACACATACACACAGATACTTGCAGCCGTTAAACACTCCTCAGAGGCAGCGCACAGCTCAAACACGCGCGCCAGCATGTTTGACCGTACATAATCTAGCGCAAACCTATGCTCCTTCACGCGAGTACACAGTCACCCACACCTGACATCCCCCGCCTCTTACGCTGTCTGCGTAAATCCATCTTAAAACCGTCTCTGGCATAAACAAACCGGGGCCGAAATCTCGTCGGATTTAACGAGCCAGCGTATCTTTAGCGGAAATCTGGGATATATACGCTTATCGGTTGCGCTTGCGCTGCTTTGCCCCCTTCCCTCCCTCTCGCTCTCGCCTTTAAATATTAGCGCGGCGGCCCCGCGGCGCACATTACCAGCTCGCTGCGTTAATTATAAGAAGATCGATCGCACTGGCCAGCTGCCGACTTTGATCGAGAGACGCTTTTTCGCGCGGCTGCGGCAATTGACTTGATTAATCGCTTTATTTCAGCTGCTGCACTCGCCTGGCGCTTCTGTGTGTCTGTGTGTGTACGAAGTTGAAATTCCGCGGCTCTCGATGCGAAGTCTGTTTCGCATAGTTCCGTGCGTGCGTGTATACCATTTGAAATTACGAGCGAGCTAGCAGCACTGCCTGTTTGCGGTTATTCCGAGTTGCTCTGTCGGTCTGTCTGTGTTTATGGCTTGTTTAGAAATAAATCTTGGTCGCGGAAAAACAAGGTTTTGGGCTTGTGGTTTGAATGTACGGAATTGTGTAACGATTTGTGTATTATATATCGATTCTTCGTTAAAAGAATAAAATTTGGAAATCGGGTAAATTTTAATGGGATTTTTAATTGATTACAATTAGTTTAATTAAATTTAAATATAATAGAGGTATCTACATTTATAAAATATATCGAATTTAGATGTTTTTGGACTTTCTTTAATGAAACACTGAAATATATGTTTAAATTTGGCCAATTTTGGCCAATTTGTGAATTTTGTTTTTCTTCGTGTAAGGTTGATATACATTTCAGATCACTTTGTAATTGACAGGATAAAAATTCAATTGATCAGACCTAATCTTTGAAATTTTGTTGGGTTCTATAACAAAGCACTAACTAGGACCTAACCAATTGACATAATTATATTGACAATAATAGGTCCAATATTATTTTCTATTTGGGTGTATATTGTTTGTACGGTTGCGCGCAATTTTCAAAGAAATGATTATGTAGGTCGTGTGTTTAATTTGATGTCGCGCGCATATCGAATTTAATTATGCGCACTGTTCACGCGTGCAATTACGCTTATTTGAAATTCGCTAACAATATCTAAATTAATAGGTTTTTTTACGTGTAATCATACAATTTAAGTATCAGTAATCTCAACCATCAAACTACCAATTTCAAAATGAATGCTTAACAAACATCAAGCCGCCGCTCACAGATTAATCTCTTCAATAAAGCATAAATACCGTATAAGTAAACTCTCGCTAATTATAAACCAGAAGCATCATTTGCCATCGTTTTTTCAGAGCACTACTTTATTCTCCACACAATCCCATGTAGAAATTAGTTAGGGACAGAAAGACTATAAAATGATAAAATGGTCTGCAAAATGATATCCGAATCGGATCGCGAATCCTTACCTTATCCCAACATCAAACCAAAATCTAACAAATTTTCTTACACGGGTCCTCTCTTGAAATGTACCCTCTATCACAGCTATATACCTTACCTAAAGCTTGCGCGCAACCTTCCCTCCCTTGCGATCTGTTCTGCGCGCTGTTCTATTCTTAGCCATATACGTGGCCGAACCCTCGTGTCGTTTCGCGCGCACGCCGGATTCCTTTTGTTGAAATACCGCGTATATATAATACGTGTGTAGGAGAAAGCCGGGAGAAGATCACGGAAGTGGAAAAATATAACGAGAGTCGCTGCTCGCGATTTTAGTTCTTCACTGGAGCGCACGTACGAGCATGTAGCGATTGCCGGGGGGAGAAAACGATGCCTATGGAATTTTCACGTAGGAGATTGCAGAAAGATTGTTTGATGGGATCAGTAAATGTTGGTTGGCAGGATTGATAGGGTTTGTCGCGGACAGGTCTGGACTACTGGGGATTTGCTGTACGTTAGGTTTTTCTGTTAAGTTTTGGAAATTATCGAGGCACACACTAAGAGGATAATTTTATACTCACTAGTGAATGAACTAATGTTACTTTAATAAAAATCAATTATGATACTATCAGATTAAAAATAAACGTATTTTTTTCAGGTTTAACGATACCGTCTGAGAAAACTGCGTCTGAAAGCAAAACTCGTATATAAAAAAAAAAGAAAAACTGAAAGCATCGTAAAAGAAACTAAAACGAGCGAGTTTCCACTACAAGAGCACAGTGTTACAATCTCGAATCTCCCCGCTTTTTCGGCAACTCGTTTTTCTCTTTCACCTTCTTTATTCCAAAGCGCGCGCGAGCGCTATTCTTTTGTGCGCACCTCTTTTTTTTGCACAATGCGCGCGGGCGGCTGCGCGCGCGCGGGTTAAAAGGCCTCTCGAGAAACGATCGTTGACACGAGAAATTATTCTTACTACTTCCGTTGGACTCTGAACCGCTCGAGCGCCCGCTTTCGTTTCCTTTGACGCTCGTTTTAAAGAGCCTGCTTGACTTTGTTCTTTGTTTTGCAGCGCGAAATTCCGGGCGAGCCCTTTGATTTTCCGAAATTTCTCTTGCAATGTAAACGAAAATTTCGGAGCTAACGTTGTTGGTGCTCGTTTTTTTTTGGGGGGGGGGGGGAAGGGGGATAGGGCTTGAGAGAGCTTTTTTTGGCGCTCATTGTACTACATTTTTTCAGAATTAAGAGTTTAAAAATGTTGAAGAGGTATTTAAACGGTGAATTAAGGTATTTTTCAAAAATAATAATTAGTATATAATAAGAAACAAAATAAGGTTGATTATAATAGTATTATATCCTCTTATATATCGACGTATTAGAAACAAACTAATTTAGTGATAAAAATTTGGACTCGCCAGAGTTAGAAAATTTTCATGAGAGTTTCAAAAGTAAAAAAGCAGATCTATAAACTGTGAATCTTGTACGGTTGTAATTTGTAATAAACTTTTTTTTATCCATTATTTATATAGTAGGAAACAACTGCGACACTTAAATTATTTTAATAAAAAACGCCTTATACAATTTTGATAGTGAGAACCGGTGCAAGATAGTTCTTGATGTATTTATTTCATCTAAATACACTTCACGTTCCAGAAAACCATAATGTGAATCATCCTGCAGAAAAGAAAAATTTCGTGGCTCTCGATAAATAATTCTTCGGCAGTTAGGATAAATTGTTTTAAAATTCGCTGAATCGGAATACAAAAATAGAATTGACGAGCGTTCGAAAAAAGGCGAATAAAAGTTCATGTGCGTACGTAGCTTTATAATCGACGCTGACGCAAATTTTCCACCAGTGAAAATAATTATATTTGGCGCACGGAATCAGCAACGAGGAATTTTATTTTTCAGCTGATTGTCGGACACGTCGTTTCTCTTAAAAAAAGACATCAGATGCTGTCGATCATTTTATTCATTTAAGTTTATCAAATATCTATTAATTAAAATCTTATACACCAAAAGCAAATAATTTCGCCCAAAATAAATTTTAATCTAAATGCCCCATTTTATAATTAAATCTACTAATACTCTACGTTCTACGTAAAATAAAATGTAAATATTCCTAGCTACAAAAAATGTCATTTTTTTAAACTCTCATCAAAGCCATCGTTGAATTTGACGGTGTAATTCTTGTTGTATGAACACGTGATGTGAGGATAATTCAGCCTGTGGACAAATTTGGAAAGCTAGGGTTCCGGAAGATCCGGACGGAAGCGAGTTTAAAAACAGTAGAGTGTTCGCGTAGTCCCTTTAAAACTAAAGAATGCGCAGGAAAAGGTGCATTAAAGCCGCATTAATATATTTTAATGTAGCAAAGCTGAATTACCAAGCGTAAAATGTTAATTCTGTCATTTTAGGACATTTTAGAGTAAAATTTTCAATTTTTATTAAACGAACAGATTTATATATATGTTATTACCGACAATTTACGTCATACCTGACTCACACAGTTACGTTAGCAAGGCTATAATTATAATTTGGATATCCAATTTTGAAAACTCGATAGCGCTGCTCATATTACGTTAATCAACTAACAGAAATTTTACGTACACCCCACTCAGCCGCAACATTCTCAACTTTACCTGTAAAATATCTTAGCAGCAAGCATGACGTTCTTTACGATAAATTAAAAAGAATAAAAAAAAGAAGGAGAATATATCGAGGTCACCGGCTGACCCGCAATAATAAAACGCGGGTTAATAGAAAGGACGAGTCGCGCGATATAAATTCAGCGCCCCCGGGCGCGCGTGCACTCGGGCGCCCTGCCTCGATAATCGAATTGACGCTGATCGAAGGCTATATATATACGTGCGAATAATGCGTCCTCGAACTTCACGTATTTTCGAGGACAGTTCGAAAACAGTGCGATAAAATCAATCATTATGATGAATATGTGATTACTCGAAAATCGGAGCTTCGGATTTTAGCTTCAAAATCGCTAATGTACAGTAGTCTTTTTTGTGAGGGTTACTTACGTAGAACATCCACTTGAATGGTTAAGCTGTAAGATAAAATTTTAGAATACAAGATCGTTTAAGAAAACTTGAGAGGATTTGAGAGAACGTAAGAGGAATGTCCGCTTTTATCCCATATATCCTCTTTTGAAATTTAGCGATTTGTATTTTTATCTTTTTCAAGAATCCTCTTTTATCCTCTTAATATTATTGTTTTTGTCTAGCGGGCCGAAAGTACCACTTTTGCTCACTGCGCCTGATCGCAAAGGTTGTAATTTCGGTCTCGCCATGGAAAAAAAATTGTATACTAACCACGTGTGAAAACAAATAATACCTCAGATCGCATATTTGTCACCCTCGCTTTCGACTAGGGCGACAATTTCCAAACCATCTGAGACATTCTATACTTTATGCCACTCTAACCTCAAAATCGTAACTTTAAGATGATTTTTCGACTCTCGTGGCATAAAATACGGTTCGTTACTGGTGCGTAAGGTGATTTTTGCCTCGTGCGACTTTTCACCCTCGCTTCGCTCGGGCGAAAAATGTCTCATGACGCAAATAACCACCTTCCACAAAATACTAGTTCCACAATTTTTCAAACTACAATACACCACCAAAAATCTTAGTAGAACATTAGTTAGTCCTTAATTAGTGCCTTACCCGAACACCTAATTATTGGCATAATTCTGGCAAATAATTAGGCCCTCGTTAGGACCAAGATATAGCTGAATTCGAATGATTAGCAAGCCAAATTTCAACTCGGTTTCCAACGACTCTCACTTCTCCTCGTCCTCGTGTCCTTGCATTTCTCAAGCGCTTACCGCCACCCACTGATCCGGAGCCCGGCCAATCATGGGCCGCAAAGCATGACGCACCACACGCGGATTATTACGTGCCCTCGTACGCTCGTGAGGACCGCTTGCGCCTCGATTAATCAATTGTAATTAGCATACACGGAGAAGCGTGCCTCTTACGTTGGCCTGCGAGCTCTCACTTGAGCGATTGACCGGAAAATTGAGTGTGGCAAATTGCGTCTCTGACGTAGATGCTCTGCTCTCTCGTTCTTTCGTTCTCTCGCGACCGATTGAAGCACGCCAGCAACTTGAAGTTCAAACTGGAATTCAATTGTTTTTGAGTAAGAGGCAGGGATTTCGGCTTGGATATATTGTTTGATGATAAGGGTGTAAAATAGTTGTTGTAGATTTATCTTTGGTTGCTTTATTTATGACTGTGCAAAAGAAAATGATTTCATAATTTTTCTTTACATTTTAAACTAAACTGGAATTATATGGTTATAAAACATTTTCGCGGTTAATTTATCCATTATTAAAACTTGAATCAAGACAGTGATTAATGGGGAGATTTAATAGCGATATCAAAAATGTCGTTTTGGTATTGGGAGACACTAGCCTTTTCTTTTCAATTAAGGCCACAGCCGCATCAAGCTCCCTGCATAATCAGGGACGATCAAAATTAAAGTAGCTTTTAATGCGCGCCCGCGAAGTTTCTTGGCTAGACTCAAACGCGCGCAGTCCAGTCGGGCAGAATTCAGCGCGCTGAGACAATTTGAATTTCAAAACTCGCGTCTCTGTTGTGTCACACGTAAGGGGAAAGTTCGTACTTCGAATTTCGTCGCGCGCTAAAAGTTCGGCTTTAAGAAAACTCGTAGCGTTTGCATAATGGCTGATTACTTTACGTTTATTTGTGTATTCGGTATTTATTTGCCTTTCGAAAGAGGCGCGCATTGTTGACTAAAAGCTTTATTTTCGAACGCGCCGTTTCACCGTTTCTATTACAGTCTACGGCATTATTTGTTTTTGTAGCTAGATCACTCACTTTTTCCTATTTTTAAAAATAGATAATGTAACGCGGCTTGCCGTCCAGGATTACATGTAAACAGCAACTGTTTTCCAAATAGCCCTAACATTACTATAAATCTTTAAAAAACGGCGCGAACGCGAAACTTTTGTAGCCTCAGGGCGTATTTTGGGAAAAAAATGTGCTACTATTTTTACCTTTTCTCTTGACGAATTATGCGGCCAGGCACAAAAAATACAATTTACTAAATCACGCGTTTGTCCCTCTTTCACTTCAAAGTAAACGAAAAATTTAGGATCAACCATAAAAAATGTCATAATATTTACGAATATCCGTGACTCTACGATGTTTGCAGTTAATGTCCGACACGCTTTTCCAATCCGCTATCCAATAATTCACCCTTTTCTATCCTTCCTTAAATTATGCGATCGCGCAAGTAAAAAACTTTTGTACCACAAAATAACAAAGCCAATAACGAGAACGATAATTTTACGATAATTACGATAATTAGGACGATAATTCTACAAACGTTTGAAATACTTACACTTTATTAATTCGAGGTTCAAGGAAAACCAAAGGGAGGGGGGAGGGGGAGGCGAGATATGCTGGCGCGATACCAGCTTGTGTGTATGGTATGTGGTTAATACTCGTTCTGCAATTTCTCTGACCGAGCACTCGTTTCGTGTAATCATCTTTTAAATGGTTTATTTATTTTTACTACTTAAAAGTTTAAATTCAGTGCTGTATACCGATGCACACACAATGCAATTGAAACTATTATTAAACTATTTGCGTAAAACGTAGTAGTTTAAAACTTTCATCAGATTTTTAACGTGTTTAACATTATTAGCACGATTTGATGTGTTTATCTCTCTAACTATTACTATTAGAGAGCCAGCGAACCCATTCATTAAAAAAATCATAATTGCAACAAAAACCTGGAAATATATTCAAAATTGCGTGCTCTTCAACTATGACATCTTGTGCAATTTCATTAAAACCAGTAAAAATTATGCTAGACACATTTAAAAAATTTTAGATCTTTTAATAAATATTTCTAAAAAAGAATGTAATTTAAGATATCCTCAAGCCATTAAAAAAATTACATTCGCCCTCGCAAACAAAAGACACTGTATACTCTCCATTGCAAAGCGAGCTTGCGGCAGCGAGCGATCGGTACCGCAAGCAGAGAAAGCTCGATGGAAGAGGGAAAGTAGGTACACGCTAGCGGCGTCCACTCACCGAGTCGTTAATCACTCGCGGTTCCGCGTGTTTGTGCCACGGCTCTATGAGAAATAAAAAGAGCTTACATAGACGAAGAGAACAGAAGTGGAAACAAAAGCCCAGCATGTCTTTTAAGCTGATGCGCGTCGGATTCGATCTACTTTGTTAATGAACTGTTTTTATTGAGTCGCTGTAGATTTTTGCCTCGAATTAAGGCGAGTTAACGTCGCACATACAGCAGTGGAGGCACGATTTAATAGAAGTAGATTAATAAGTAAAATGGAAAAGGATTAATCGTGTTGATTTTCGACCAGAAAATAATGCTATTTTCTAAAATGAAACAAGAGCTATTTCGTTGCCGATTGAATAAAGATAAATTAACCATAAGGTATCCCAAAAGTAGACTTGCCTGAAGATACAGTTTTGCTATGAATATATTGAAGAATCGTACAACGTCAAAAACGCGCGTGCAACTATTTTTCACTGTCAATAAATACGTACAATTTTTTTTAACGATAATACACGAATAAACCGCTGAAAGTATCGGAAGAGCTTTTTCATTCGTTTTTTATCTTTCTCTCTTTCCCCCTCTCTCATCCTAGGTTCTTTGGCACACATAAAGCGTGTCGCTCGGCGAGGCATGCCGCGCATCGATAACCTCGGCGTTCGTGCGTCATGTTCACGTCGCAATAATGTTCCATCATCGCGCCAATAATCGCAAGTGTTTTTGCCTTTGATTTTCGTTTATTTTTGCTACTGTTGCGCGTCGTTTTTAGACGGACTCCGTCGCTTTTATCGTGACTGACGAGAGAGAAGCGAGGAAAAAGTAGCGTTGGTGTTTTAGCAATGTCGCCGTCGCGTGCGGGTTATTATAATTTTCAATCATGATTTTATTGAAAACTGAAAATCATCACTGTGATTTACTTACTAAGCTTGTCGATGTTTTAATGAGCGCGGTGTATTGATTAGCTGTATTTACGTACGGTTCTATCAATGTCGTTTTAGTTTCTATGGTTAGTGTTTATCGACGTTTATAAATGCATAATGTGGGTGTGCGTTCAGGCTTCTGATTGTATAATTTTAAAAATAAAAATTTCACGAATAACTAAAAAGTCAATGTTTTGTGTGCACTTTGGCTCCTTAGAAAATTGACAAGATTAATCATTTGCCTTATTTAAATTTTAAATTAAGTGGAAGAACTCAAAGACTTGTACGAAAGCAAAACTAGAGAAAAAAGTAACTACGTTTCCTTACAGTTTTCAAGTATTTTGGTTTATCGTTAAATTTTATTTCTTCAAACTCTTAAACAAAGCAAAAAAATAGTAATAATCTAAGAAAATAAACAAGAAAGACGAAATATAGAAAAACGAATGGAAATTGTTTAATTTTGTTTCGTAACAGACCCCGAATGGAACTACTTTAATTTCATCGCAAATACAGAACATTTGTTTAACTCACGAGCTTTACAAATACGCTTTCCACACGAATATCCTTCAATGCTATAACAACCATCCGTCAAATCTCTTAGTTATACCGCATCACTAAATCAGCCTCATCCATTTCTAGCAGGCAATGCGGCAATCTCTCAGCAGTGGTAATGTCAGCCAAACCGGTGAGGGCTTTAATGAACACACGGGCCTCGTGTTACATTTACAATAGCAGCCCAGAGACAAACTCTCGAGTTCCATATCCTGCTGGGATGTTATTGCCTCGGCAACTAATTTTCCGGCCCACTCAAACGCTTATCGTGTTTGACTTTATGGACTGGAGCTTGTCCATGGCTTGGAGTATAAGATGTAATTTGATGGTTGTTGTTGATGAACGCTAATATTTTTGGAAGTGATCAAGTGACGGTATAATTTCATCGGATATATCGTTAAACTCATCAGTCACTGTAAACTTCGGCATAATGACCGCGTATGTTATTTGCGTATAATATTAATTACATTTATGATTGATTGAATCATTTAAATTTATACGAGCATATATTACATATGGTCAAATCAATACGTTTCTTGAATATGTAATGATATATGTGTGTATAATGTAGCTTAGCATCTCATTGGTTAGTTGATATCTTTTATTCCATTTTGAAAATTTAATAAATCCTTACAAGTTTACGCGTTCATAAGAACGCGCTTATTTAATTGGCTAGTATTTGTTTTTACAGTAGTAATTTAAGTCGCCGTAAAGTTTTCGTTTTTAATGGAAGTTGCTCGCTTTAATTTTAATGGAACTTTCCTAGAATTTCCCGGAGCTCATGGTCGTAAAATCTAGGTTTACATTTATGAAAAATTCAAAAAAACTGCAGAAAATCATTCGTGGTAGGGATAAGGCAAACGAAGTTCTATTTTGCTCCATATTTCAAGAAAAAACAAATTTTAATCAACTTCCAACGAGGATGTGAACATCTCACGCTGTAAGTCGAGTTTGCTGAAAGCATATAAGGTTTCCGGGCATGTTTCTTGAAATGTTCTTGCTACTGGATCATACTCGTTAATGAGGATTTTTTTGTAGGGAACCTCAAAATGAACTTTCGAACTTCCGAGTTAGTCCCTAGCTTTTTCTTGGTGGATATTTACAAATGTCTCTTAATTAAATTTTTTCGCGGTGTGCACGCCCAGCAAAGGAGGGAAAATTTTAATTATTCCCCTATTCGAGTTTGTCTCGTTATTACAGTGAGTGCGAAAGTTCAAGGCTGACATTGGAATGGATTCTCGCGAGCGACGTAAAATTTCTCTGAAGATGTACTGAATTTAATTAACGGGAAAATCCTCGTACGGTTTCTTAAAATTAATTTTCGCTCGCGTCAATTGCGCAACCAGGGCCAATTTTCTCGGGGTCGCGCGTGCGGCTACAGTTCTTAATTAAACTTTCATATACTGTAGTGCCCTAATGCGTTCTCGAATTCGCCCGATGAAGTATCGACTTTTGGAAAGGAGACGTTTGGAGAAAAGCGCTCTTTGGAGGTGAATGCAAGGGAAAATTGTTTTCACATGGGAGTGTCATTTTGAGTGTGTTACTTCAAGGAATGCGCTAGAAGGTTTTTGGAATATGAGTCGTGTGATGCGAGTGTCGTGCGGAAAGAAAATTTTAGCTTCTACAAAGGCTGAATGTGATGCTTTTGCTGAAGAAAGTAATATTTATTATTGCAAAACCTATGGCATCTCAGGTTCAAAGAAACCAAAAAACAATAAGACCGCGAAATATGTGTCGATTACATTTAGTGGTTTGACCAGTTTGCAAAGTGTATCGATAAAGCGAGCATCCAATAAATTCAACCCGTCCAATATAACAGCACCCTTTTACAAATAACAAAAGCTATCCTTTCGCGGTTTAAATCTATATCCCACACTTTTTACTTTGTACACAACCGCTGGCGAGCTTTTATAGCGCGGCAAACGAAAAAGCTTCACTCCTTTTAACGACCAGCTCGTAGTAGATGATATAGAGTGGTGGGAGTAGGTAGGGGGGAGGGGACTTAACGAACCAGGCACGCGCGCGTGAGTCCTTCATTTGAATAATTCGGGAAAATGTGGCTCGCTAAAACAGGGTTAACCGAAGTGCAACGCGACGTGCTCGCCAACGGCTTTCGGCACGGGTATTTTAAAGCGATTGCTGCTGTCGACCGCGAGCCCGATTGAGTGTCTATGGTTTTTCAAGTACTTTTCTGTGCAGTATATATACATGAATATATATTGGTGAGATTAAAATTAGTTTATCGTTAATTCAGTGGATCATCTTGTCTTTGTGTAGATGTCTGAGTGGTTATGCACAGTCCAAAATGTGAATTATTAATTTTTTATTCTTGTTCATGTAATTTAGGCTGATTCAAACGTGAATTGATTATTTATTTTGATATTCCATAAATTACTTATCGAAAATTTAAATAAATGATATAATTTAAGTTCTGTGATCTCCTTCAGTGATACAAACTGACATAAGATGAAATACCTATCTAATACTTTTGTTATTATGTAAAAAAAGCAACATTTTGCAACTTTATCGTTATTCGTAAAATTAGCGTCTTATTCGTAATAATTCAAGCGAGAAATATCGCGCGTGCCGAACGAACGTACACCGCTACGACAAGTAAGCATTCTTCTCCTAAACTTGTGCGCACACGTCAGTACCGCGTGCATCTTGTCCCCGGGGCTCAATTATCTTCATCGTAGCGAAACCACTCCGAAATTCCAAGAGTTGGAGGGAGATACAGAGGAGAGAAGGAAAGTGAGAGAGACGTAGAGAGTGAGACAGAGACAAAGATAGACGAAAAGAATGAGAGAGATAGAGAGTGAAAGGAAGAGAGAGACAAAGAGTGAGATTCTGCAGCGTGCCAGATGCAGCAACGTTTGTTTCTCTAGTTTTCAATGAAGAGAGAGTGCGAGAGAGACCGAGTGTACATGCTACTGGTAATCTCGCGATAGACGGAATTTTTTCATTGATGAACGTGTCTCTATATACGTTGTTGGAAATGTGATTATTTTGGCAATTTTGTTATTGTTTAGTAGTGGGATAAATACTGACTGAGGTTACGTTAATTATAGTATATTGAGGCTAAAGTGTTTATGTATGTTATTGAATAAAAATAGAGGAATCGATTACTGCCGTAAGTAATAACGACCCGGGTATGGTCAGACAGTCCATAATTTGTCGATTATTTTCACTTTAATCGTTACACCCACCACTTTCAGAAGACTACATTATAACATTTGTACGGATAACTAAATAAAACTAGGCACAAATTTTATTTTATCTTTCTCAAGCCTTAAAAACAATACTTTTACGTATCAAGCCACTCTCAAAGCCGAGCATTTAATTTTTGCGCGCCATTTCGTGCACTAGTATAACATAAAACGCAGCGCTCCGCGCTTGACGCTATATTGCGCTTGCTCGGCTGTCGACGGGTGCAATGCGCGACACCGGACGTATCGTAAAGCCGTTCCTAGCATTGCAAGATACGTCGACGAGTGGCGTGCGAAGAGGCGGTGATAAAATTCAGCTTTTAGCTTTCACAGCAGAAGAAGTAAGAGAGAGAGAGAGAGAGAGAGAGAGAGAGAGAGAGAGAGAGAGAGTGTGTGAGTGTGTGTGTGAGAGAGAGAGAGAGAGAGAGGGAGGGAGAGAGAGAGAGTGTGTGTGTGAGTGTGTGTGAGAGAGAGAGAGAGAGGTGACTGCAACTTACAATGACTGTGCGACGATCGCCCTCTCTTTTTACACGTCATCGTAAATTCGGCAAATTCGTGACTTTCGACGTTTGTTTGTTATATATTTTATCTATAGATTGTGAGACCGCTATGGTGTTGGAAATTAGGTTAACTAAGCTTCCATTTCTCAATGTAACAAAAACAAATAAAAAACGCATTTTCTTGAACTTAGTCAATTAGATAACGTATAAAAGTTTAACAATGAAGTATAGATTAGATTTTCTATTAAGTGATTCTTATACAGCCGCTAAGTGACCAAAGACTGCTCACGGTCAGTCAGAATTAGATTTGTTAACAGAAGCAAATAAAAACAAATAATAAAAGAATGCATTTCTCTAGCCAATCAGATAACAAATAAAAAGTCAAGCGTAAAAGACACATTGATTTTTTATAAAGTGATAAACGTGTGCATGTGAGCACTTTATTTAGATTCTTATCGCGATAAAAAACAATATTTCCGTATCTCAGACTTTCATATCAATGAAAAAAGTCCATGCGCAAGTGCGGTTCTGATTTTCAAGTACGTCTCCACATATCAAAGTATCTGCAAAAGCATTTTCGTCATCGTAAAGCCCAACCGGAAAGGGAAGTATCATCGTGGCTTTTCACCGTAGCACGTAAAACGCAATCCTGGCCGAACCAAGGAAGAAGCGCGCTCGCTCTCTCTCTCTCTCTCTCTCTCTCTCTCTTTCTCTCTCTCCACGCGGACGCGTAAACTTTGCGAGCGTGGAGAGATTCCAAGAAAATTACACGACGGCTTTAGTGGGCCGGTCGTTTGCTCTTTTCGCTTCCCGGGGCCACTTTTCTTTTAACGTGCGCTGGCTTTGTGCTTCCTAAAGTCGCGGCCCTTTTTTCTTTCTTTATTTTTCGATTACGGTTATGACTACGAGGGCGGTGAAGCTTTTTTTGAATTGATTTTCTTCTTGTTTATTTCCGGGTTGAAGTTTCATTATTTTGTTAGTGGGATAACAAAAATTCATTAATTTCTGCTCTAGAATGTACTTGTATATGTAAAGTCTCTAAATTATACTTATAAACGTGAAACAGTTATAAGTATTTATAGCCGACTGGTAAATAGTAAAATTTCACTTCCAATTCGACATACTTATTACTGTTTTACATTTAGAGAATAAGTCTAGCTTGTCATTATAATTATGTTAACACAGTTAGGCAACCTTATTAGGATATATTTAATTTAATATTTCGCTTTTTACACTCAACATTAATCAATTGCTGGATATCTGATGATCATTATTTTTAAGTACACTGATAGAATTTTTCCATAAAAATTACTGGAAATGTAACGGTAAACCTGGGACGGGGTGCAGCAGCCCAAAAAATTATGGAAACCACGGTAAAATTTGTAACGGTAAAAATTATAGCGATCCCCTACAATTTTTATCGTTACGTACAACAAATTTTACCGTGATTTCCATAATTTTTTGGGCTGCTGCAGCCTGTCCCAGGTTTACCGTTACATTTCCAGTAATTTTTATGAAAAATTCTCTCCGTGTATAATAAAAGGACGCTAAGTTCTAAATAAATTAGTGATTAATTTATTTGTAATCTTCGCATACAAAACTGCGACTGCCGCAGCTGCCAAGGCAAATTATGAGAAGCGCGGTTTCGTCGGGCTGCGCAGTTTAATGTCATAATTCGATAGAGCTCCGGATTATATGAATATTTAACCCTAGCGGCGCGGCTGGCGCTCCGGTCACGCACGCGTCCACCTACGCTACCCCTGCGGGGGATACAACGGCGGCCGGCTAAAAAGCAGCACCGCGCGTGCGGACGTGCACGGAAGTGGGTTAACCACTTCATTGACGAATTCTGCGTTTAGTGCTGAAATGGGTGCGATATCGTTTGGGCCTGGAATATGTTTATCGAGAGAGGATTAATTTTTTGGACATTAATTTTATCTTGTCGGACATATGAAAATGAATCAAGATTAGGCAAAATAGATGCAATTTTAATGCAGGAGGTTTATCGAAATTAAACGTATTGATGTTCTAAAATTTTCGTTTTCATACTTTTGATAATCGTAGTTATAACAATTATTATAAAAAACTCGCAATAGCAACAGAAAATAAATAAGCTTATTCAATTGTAATCGCGTATGAAACAAATAATCACAAAATCACTCGCCGAAATACCCCCTCTAAAGAATTCCCCATCGATCCCGTACGAAAATTACCCGGCAATGGCCACTGCGCAGCCCGAAAACGGGTCAGCATTAAAGTGGAAGCGCGCACCCAAAGTACGCGCAGTCCGCGCATTCGGCTCGTCTGCTGGCGAGAAAAAGCCGCCTGACGTAAAAGGCAAGAGCCCCTAAGCTTACGCGAGCCGATTGCAATTTCCCAGACGCATAACGAGAGCTTAATTGCCGCGGCTAGAGAGGTGGAAATTCTCGCTGGTCATTACCATAGAGGTGCGGGTGCTTTCATCGTGCGGCAGACCGCGAAAAATCGGCTTTTAGCCGCGCTCGCTCGGCGCTTTTGTCATTCATTTCCTCATTTTTCTTTCGCCCGCTTTTTGGCTTTTCGCGC